>JABFPN010001788.1:0-26375 GCA_022817305.1 Leptoteleia sp. ZL-2020 | reverse complement strand
TTAAAGTAAATTTTTTTTTATATAGAAATGCTTTGTCAGCCACTATGGCTCGACTGTGGCTCCTGGCCGCGTCCCACAGTCGATCCATTGCGGCAACATGTGTGGCTTATTGTGGCCAAGACTGTGGACTCCCGCATGCCACAGTCTTAGCCACAGTGCTGCCATAGACTCTGCCACAATGTTTTTTCCACGCGAGTACCTAATATTATAATTATATACACTGAGGGAAATACAATACAAAAATTTTCTGTTTAAAAAAAAAACAATTTAGTGTTTGTAACAGTAATATAGTTGTATATATGTATAAAGCTAGAATATACTCATGATATTTATCATATTTGTATGCACATAATTAAATATATATCTGTTTTGGAGCATTAGTTTTACTGTTTTTGTGAATAAAATTTTTTTAAACATTGCATTGTTTATTAAGTATAGCAACGATGCGAAAGGTTCAAATTCAGCTGGGTCAATTTATAGTAACAGTATATGTTTTTCCAAAACAGTACAAAATTTTACTGTTTTCCAACAATCATTTATAAGGTTTAGCTGATATACAACTCAATTCCTTGTTAAAATAGTAAATTTTAAATATCAATTTCCCTCAGTGTAGAAATTAAACAGGAACAGTCATCCTAAACAGTAAAATTACAATTTTTTAGAAGTAAAAATTTGTTTTTCATTAATAAATACAACATTGAAAACTAGTTTCTTTGCTTTTAAAAAAATAATGATATTATATAAAAAGATGGTTATACATCTGAAACATAGTAATTTTTTCTGTCATATTTTTCTCACTATATATAAAACGTATGGAAATATGAACAACATATGAGCACAAACCATGTCACATCATTCTTACCTCTTATTTTTAAGTTCGTGTACAGACTTTCAATAAACCATACTTAACTATATATCCATATCCATACTTAGCACAAAGTTCCATATATGGGTGTCAAGTTTCCTGTTCATGGATCATTACAAAACATTTATACTGATGTATTCAGAACCTTCTCGGGTAATATATGAGGCGTGAAAAGGCTCCGGCGGTATTATACGCGAAAGCTAGTATATCAGTATATAGATGTATATAATATATATCGGGTTCATGACATTGACGAACCGCCGATAGTTTATCCTTACGCAAATTCCACCCTTTCCGTTGCACTCTATTTAAAGCCAAGAATTTAATTCGACGTGTTATCCAAAAGCTATTTGTAATCCAAGATTATTACGAGCACACAAAATGCAAGTTTTCCTCGAAAATTTAATATAAAAAGCGTGTAATGTTGAGGTTAAAGGTGTGACTCGTTCGAATCTTTGTACATCAAAAATTCAGGATACGTTTGTAAATTGTTCTTTAAATTTTTCGACCACTTATACGATGGAGCTTATGTTAATATAAACTCGGTCATATGGTGCAAATTTGCACCATGTGTTCGTTGGGCTCAGAGTAAGGTTTACATATGTTGAGTGTGAAATTGGACTTAAGAGGGGGTAAGAATTGACAAAAAGTGAAGATAAAAAATAATTGCAAAAAATAATTGACAACATTTTCTTAGGTAAAATAAAGATTAAGTTATATAATGTCAGAATGACTGAAACCTTGAAATCTGGTATAAAAAAAACTTACTTGAATTGAGCAAATATTTCTAAAAGTGTGGATGAAAATGAATTAATGCAACTTAATCAATGCAAACATAATAGCTAAAATAAATTAATTTACCATGAAGTAATAAAATTCAATCGAACATTTTCCATTTTACTGTTTCAATTATCGATTTATCGTTATTTATTCACGAAAATTTGAATAATCTAACGCAAATGAAGTCATTGCCGTTAATAAATTTTTCACATAAAATGCTTCCATTGAACCAATACTGCTGCAATTAAAAAGCACTTTTGGAATATTTTAAAATGGACTTTAAATGATATAATTAATAAATCAACTGATAAATTGACAGCGAGTAAATACATAAAATACCCTTTTTATCAAATACATAAGTAGGACCATTTCTTTTTGAAATTATATAAACATATACGTGGCATATAAGTTACAAGTTGGTAGATTTTTGTACCTATGAATACATATATCACTATACATCTTATATTGCATTACTGTTTTATATACGAGAAGCCATATGTCAGAATATATGTGTGAAATATGATTCTGAAGATAATGCTGAATAAATGTATTAAATTTCAAAACTTTTCAAACAATTTGTTAATCAAATTGGAACATATAATTGATATAATGGAATCCATGTAAAAATAAGGATATATGTGGTCTTTATGTACCTATATATGAACACACAGATGGCGACATACACGCAGAAAAATAAAACAGTTAATATTCCTATAAAAAATTGGATTTGAACCCCAATAGACAATTTATGAACATTCTTATGATAAATTATGAAAGAGATACTAATAAATAATATAATACTAATAAAAGAAAAGTACTATATTTTAGCATTTATTTCATATTTTATTACAAGTATGTTCACAAACTATCTTCTGGGGTTGAAATCCAATTTTTTATAGTAAAATTAACTTTTTATTTTTCTGCATGTACATGTAACTTAATGTTCTACCATGCATATCGTATAAACACATTTTCACTTGAGTATATAATTGTATATTTAATTTTACCCACTTTACGACTATTATTTTAATCAATTTATGAAATCACGACATTGGTTTCGTTATAATAAAAGAATGTCAATAATAAAGAGAATATTTCTTTCATGTAAACTTCACTTTTGTTATATTGACGTTCACTCGGCGGACTCACTTGGCCTAAATTCGACATTCTCCATTACAACAATTTCATTCCCAAAACCAGACTGCCATTATTCTGTACGTGTTGAATTAAATAATTGTAATTTTCCGTGGACCGACAAACCGGTTGACAAGATGGAAGTCACTCGTTTTATTTGAGTTGTTCATTTTTGTGATTGGAGTGACAGCAATGATTTTTCAATGGTACAACATTCTACGGAATAACTCTCCACCACAGATAAAAATTCAATAAATACTTCGCTTGTGACCCCCCCCCCCCTCGAGCACATATTCAAATATTCTATTATCATTTTCCCTCAAAGAAAATTTTAAATTTATATAAAATTTTACCTCGCCGAGTTACATTATATTAATACTTTCAAACATTCATGGAATTATTTAAATTACAGCGCATGAAACTTTATTAAATTGTTTTACGACAGGCATTATTATGTCAAACGCTTAAAAATGTGAGGTACTAATAACGAAATAAACAATATAAAGGGTTCCAGGAAAAGCGATGCCACCTAAAGTAAATCCAACAGTTTCACTTTGTTTCGACGCTGAGAGAAAAAAAAGGGATTATAAAAAAATATTAAACTTTCTAGTAAACGTCGGATAAATTTTTGTCTAATTGTACGAAATACGAAATAATTATTATTGTTCAATTTCCAGTATTTTATACTGTTAATAATAGTAAAATTTAAAAGCCATATAGTAAATGTTAGTACAAATGTACTGCAAATTACTTTGATAATTATCATTTTTACTATTTCTATAATAGTAAAACTTTTCACTCTTAAGAGATATCCTCAAATGGATATCAAAAAAATATTTTTTTTTTATTTACTTTATATATTCTTATATATATATATATATATATATATATTATTATACATTTTTCGTTTACAAAAAAGTCTAATATTTATCAAAATTCCTATTTCTCAGTATATTTCAACTGGATTCATAATACAAAAACTCTGCATCATAAAAAAAAAAAGAGTAATTTTTGACACGATTTTTGAATTTGAATTCTTGCACTGGTCCACGATGGAATTAAATGAATTAATAATTTACAGTTTGTTTAATTGATAATTGACGTCGAAACTTTAAGCACATTCATAAATTAATTCCCCTGGAAATATTAGCAATTTTCTTTTTCTTTTTTTTTTTGATTACTTAATAACTAATTAAATTTACTTAATGAGAAGATATATTTATGCTTCGCAAAGAGATAATTCTTACAAAGTATCTGGAGTATTTAACTGTTCGGGTCAACGAAGATATAGCTCATAGAAACCACTCGAAGGCAAATTTTCTAAGTGGCAAGATAAGTCACTACAGAATCGCTGGTATAATAATACGTCCGCGATGTTGTATATTTTTATTTAAATGTTTACCTTAAATTTGGATTGCAAATACTGTAAAACAATTTCATCGTCTATGAATATATGTTAATTCAATTAATATCCTGGGCTAGATGGCAAGAAGTTAAATTTAAATGTACATTTATTTTTAATTTATTCAATACCAACTGAATTCTAAAGAAGAATATTAATTAATTAACGAATTTTAAAGATTGCATTAAGTAGAATTTTCTTGTAATTTATTTAACTTTCAAATTTATTTATGATTACATTTTCATAATCTATATCATGAAAATCAATTAAAATTACAACAAAATATTAAACAAACTTATTTATCCATAATCTTCAATCTACATCAAGAAATTTGTTACACTAAGCCCTTAATTCATCCATTATCCATCGCGCACTGGCAAGTGTTTGAATTCAAATAAGATCGTCATTAATTGGATTTTATTTTCATTTGTTAAAGAACGCAACAATTCCTGCGCCACGTCCAAATTTTAACATGTAAATCTACTTTAACATTCCATAAAAGTTTAAAACCCGTTAGCTAACCGAACGTTACAAGTTTAATTAGCAAAAACCCTTATTTGAAGATAACATTACTTAATTAAATTACAGTGTAACAATTACGTGAAATTCAACATTTCAACAACTTATCCCAAGCACATATAAATGATCTATTCAATTAATCCCATTATCGCGGCGAACTACCTAGTGATTAATAGATAAAATTGCCAATCGCCGCGATTGGCCGTTGTTAACCGAAAAGTCGAAATTATATCGAAATCATTTTTCAATTTGATAACTCACCTTTCAGGAAGGAAGACGAGTGAGGTGTTCGGCAGCGCTTGACCGTGGAGTTGATTGCGAAGCCACTTTTCATTCGTTCATATTTAACCTGTAACATCATAAAAAGCAAATGAATTTTAGCCATACCATTCGGCCTCGATATGTTATTAAAACACTTTCCAGTTTCCGACAATTAAACTATAACTATTACTTGTTTATACATTTTTTTTAATTGATATAAATTTTTGTATATAATATATATACATACACAGAGAGAAAAGATTAATAAAATTTACTGACATTCTTAGTAAACTGGTTATATATTGGCAAAACTTGGAAAATTACTATCTTAAGTTAGTAAAACGTATCAATTTGTTGAAAATGATTCTTAGAAAGCTGACACTTTTTACTAACATAGGATAGTAATTTTTCAATTCTTGCAAGTATATGACCAGTTTATCAACAATGTCAGTAATTTTTATTAATCTTTTCTCTCAGTGTATATATTATTTATTTAATACTTTATATTTTTTATTGATATATGTATAATTATATAAATGTATAATATAAATATATATATATCTTATCGGAAATGTATGTAAACTGTCATTATATACAATTCCTAGGAAACGTATAAAATCTCATTCATAAATCTTAGAAAGTATCTATACTTCCTAAGTAATCATACATTTCCGTTAACATACACTGAGAAAAATATTATAGGAATCCTGGACTATCTATGTGTTCTTGTATGAAATAATACACAGCAATGTAATAAACGGTACCACATTATCAGAACCACAGTTCTAATAATTAATGCTTGAAAAAAGTGACACCGTTTACCAAACTGTCTGGTAATGTTCTTGACACGAGACATAGAATCTCAAAATGCTATAAAGTATAGTAGCTTTTATTATTTTATATTTAATAAATATATAAATTTAATAACTCATTTAACACAAGAAATAAATGTCAAAAAATGAAACAATCAAATGCCAAAAATTACTCAAATTAATATAAACCATAATAAGAATAATATAACATAAAAAAAATAATAAAATGAACAAAAACCAAGCAATGTTTAAAGCATCAATGCTCATATAATGCTTATATTCCGATCGGACACCGCATCCAATCGGAATTATACAGTAATTCAACGCAAATGTATCTTTCGGCACTTTAAAAATACGGCCTCTCCCGAAGACGGCCTTATCTATAACAACCGAACGATATAAGATAACGCATTAATCGATACTTCGACTCCTTTACCGTGGGATTGCTTTATCTGACGGGCGGGCATTACAAAATATCTCCCCCGAATAATCGCCGCATTGTCCGTTCGGGGGCAAAATTTAATTCCCCGGGAGTTGTTTAAATTGCGCAACTTTTCAGGCAAGCACCGATACCAAAAATAGCCGGGGCTTGGTTGCGGGGACGGCAACGCTCTTTGTCAGCGCCGAAATTCTTGAAATGTTTCCACAATGAAACGCACTCGAATCGAGCTGTCCCTATTTATTACACGGAGAGAAAAGATTAATAAAATTTACTGACATTCTTAGTAAACTGGTTATATATTGGCAAAATACGAAAAATTACTATCTTAAGTTAGTAAAACGTATCAATTTGTTGAAAATGATTCTTAGAAGGCTGACACTTTTTACTAACTTGGAATAGTAATTTTTCAGTTCTTGCAAGTTTATGACCAGTTTACCAACAATGTTAGTAATTTTTATTAATCTTTTCTCTCCGCGGATGGGCTCCTTTAATGCAAAAAAAAGGTGGCTTCGCCCGGCGAAGTATTCACAGCTTCCCCCCCCCCCTCTCCCTCCCCCGACCATGCGTTATCGCGATCAGGCCAAGTTTTTGGATCTATAATAGCCTCCGCGACGATTCCAACGTACTTTGCCGCGCGCTAATGGCACTTTTTGGGGAAACTACCCGGCGACGATTGCACTTTTGCGGGATCCACGCGACGACTCGCCGCCTATATCCGTTCGTCCCAAATATCGACGTATTTCCGCACGCGGCGAAAATGGAAAGGATGACGATTTGTCGCGAATCTCGGCCCGCACCGTCCTGGGGGTTATTGCGAAATCGTTGGAGTTCCGGAGACGCGCTCGAGATCGACGCGAGATTGCACGTTTCGCAAATATAAATGCGCTTTTAAATTAAATATAAATCTGTCCTGGGAATAATTGTAATCGTGATGAAATGTGGCCCTAGTCGGGCAACCATATCACTTGACCAGAGCCACCAGATCAGGCATTTACGTCAGGTCCTGACCTGGTCTTGGGTTCATATAAGAAAGTGTAGTTTGGGAGACACTTTAGGATCCAACCAGATTAAAAGATTAATTAAACGAGGTTAAAAATTAGGGAAGTGGTAAGGTCATAACCATATATGATCATGGCATGCCCACATTATTAAAATATTTTCCTTTTATTGCGATATATCCCAGAAAATAATCTATTGTACACGCAGAAAAATAATACAGTTCATATTCCCATAAAAAAATTGGATTCGAACCCCAGAAGACAATTTATGAACATGATAAATTATAAAGGAAATACTATAATAAAGCATTTATTCCAATAAATTTATAGGAAAAAGTACTTTATTTTAGCATTTATTTCATATTTCATCATAAATATGTTCATAAATTGTCTTCTGGGATTAGAACCCAATTTTTTATTATAAAACCAACTCTTTATTTTTCTGCGTGTAATTAAATAGATGAAATATATTTGAAATATAACGTTTTAAAAAACGTTATTGCAATACGATTAATATATTACACAAGTTTGCATAATTTAATATTTTTAAGGTGGAAAAAAGAAATGTTCGAGAACAATTCAATAAGTAGCATGGCAATAGTATGGCAAACACTGTCACAGTGGTATGGCTTAAGAGTATGGTAATAGTTTGGTAAACGATGCAAATCCAAACTGTTTGTTGTATGTTGCTAGGGCATGCCAAACAGTTCAACGTTCGTTAAATCTCATTCGTTTTAACGTACGGCAAAGTTTTGTGCACCCCTAGGTTTGGTTAAAATCAACGTTTGCAACGATGTACAAAACATCAATTACATTTTTAAGGATTCGTATAAATTGCTGAATCACCATCCAAATTCAATAACTGAAGGCGCGAATAAGTTCTAAACTTAATCTGTTATTCAGATATAGTTTTAAATATTAGGGGGATGATAAATTTTTATTTATATTTTCATAACTTTATTGTGTAATTATAAAAATAAAAACATGCAGTATATAATAAAGCATTAATAAAAAAGTTACAATATGTAACTTGTTCATTGTCAATATTTAATGTTGAAAAAAAATATTAAAATATAGTTGCGTAGAAAAAATTGTTTATTTAATAATTGAAAGACACATCTCTATTCGTAATTGCACGAAAACTAAAAATTAAAAGTTTCATATTATACTGGAAAAGCTTTTTAATTGAAACGTTGTCGGTTTCATTTAAAATATATGAATATCGTGCGCACTTGAAAAGTTAATAGAAAAGGCACTCAAAAATTGGCAAATCCTTTTAATTATTCAGTAAATTATTTTGATTTGTTTCTGCAGTTTCAATTGTTTTTACAGTCAACCACTTTTACTTATACTAACGAAAAATTGTTAAAAAAATGTCCGACCCACGTTTTTTTTATAATGCCAAAATGTTAACATTAAAATTAAAATGAGTGCAATCCATTAAATTTGTTAAATATCAACTTTAACTCTTCAAAGATATTTTCACTAATCTATTTTTATGTATATTTGTATACTAAATATATATTCAGAATGAACTTTAATTTTTTTTTAAATGTTAAATTTAAACACTGACAAATTTACAAATCAATGGTTTTTGAAACACCAAATAAAATGATATACTGAAAAGAAAATGCTCAAAAGGTAATGATTTTAAAAAGGGACAAATAAAATAAAAGTTCAAAAGCAAATACATATTATTAATAAATACAATTTTTACCATCTACGAGAACTGAACTGAAATTGCGATAATTATACTAATTAGAATATTCACAACTTCACCACAACACCACGTGTCATTTTTATTCGCAAAACCTTCTTTGGGTATATTAAGTTTACTCGTACATTACATAATGGGAAAGCATTGTTGTTCAATGATTAAGAACTTATTTACAAATAGTTAATTAAAAGTTACCAGATAATGTAGCGATCAGGAGTTGCGATATTAATTCGTCAAGTCAAGGTTCATTTAATTTCCTACCTTGTATGTCTGTACATGACACGTGGTGAGTGACTGTGCTTCCTAGAGTTTCAAGTCGTTAATAACGGTTTCTCTTCCACTCTTGTATTTATTTGAGCATAGGTAAAATGCAATACAAATAAAAACAATTGCTGTTATTAAATTTACACGGGAACATCAGACGCAGGCCGCGGATATTTTCCTCCCAAGTCAAAGAAAATACTTATCCGGCGAAGCATTATTAACAAAGACTTTTACTACTTTTAAAACTATGCAAAAGTCTGGAAATACGTTTACTCCGTATTAAAGATTGAAATGTTGAATAACTACTTTAATGGAAGTGATTTAATTTCCATGGGAACTGTTGTAAAATTCAGTGCAGCAAATTTATCAAATATAGACCACGTTTAAACTTGTATTAACTGTTAATGAAATGTATAATTAGTGTAAGACGTTCCTTCGTCACATTTTTTCCAAAGTTTGACATTTCCTCTCCGAATGAAATCAACTTTTAGGCACATACACACTGAGAGAAAAGTCACATGGTTAATTTTCGTGATATACTAAAATTCTGGTTAAATGAACCATATTATGGTTGTTTTAACTAAAAATCAGGTAATTGGAACCATAATTGTATAGTATTCACGAAAATTAACTATACATATAGTTGATATTGCTATATTTTTTCTCAGTGCACCTTTAAAATTGCCTATTTTGACTGACAACATTGATTGATAGCTACGAATTTTACCCATATGATTAAATGAACTATATATAATAATAATACACGAAGAAAAATATTTAGCTTCAGATATAACTTATATATTACTGTTGGTAAACATTAAAATTATTCCATGATTTTGAATCATTGATATACAAGTGTAAATTATTTTTTAATTAAATAATAAGAGAAATTAATGTTAAATAATTACAACAAAATGCATACGCTTTTGATGGTTGATTCAAATAAAATTAAATGTATATTATAAATGTGGTAATAAGCTTTCATAACTGAAAATATAATCGCGATTAATAGTCATCGAAATTTCATTGTAATTATAATAATAGGGGCCATTCAAGACTAGAATATCTGTGATCACAATTAAAATAATAGGGTTTGCAAACATGGCTCGTCAGTACGCGAAGATCTTCGAAATCAAAAGCAGAAATCCGAATGATGCTCAAAGTCCATGATGTAGTTAAGAGGCAGAATAGAACTATTGCTCCGTAATATTGTAAAAGGAGGTATGTGTACGAGGCCGAACAATCTAGTCGGTAAGCAAGTAGATCTTATAAACCATTTTAATTAAATTCTAGTCAATTCAACTACTATCCAAGTTTGATTACTATGATTTCACTTCGAACAATGCATTAGTTTTTACCTCGAAATTCCTTTTTTTCATTACGTTTTATAACCCGTTAACGCCCACTGTTGCCTGTAGGCATCAAGCACGATTTTATTAAATTGCAATATTTTACAAAGAAGCTCTTTTACGCCATGTTTAAAATGTTATGTAATTTTACAAAGTCTAGTCGCAGCGCGAAATAGCATAATTATGAAATTGAATTTTTCAATCTAAATTTTCGTTATTTAAATTACCATTTGTGAAGTTTATTGGCCATTAAGCAATTTTAAAATATACAACAGAAATTAGATATGAAAAATGATATGATTTAAACAATATTCTCAATATGAATTTATATATATTTGCAAAATTTGTAACAAATTAATTGTTCAGATTACAAATGCATTTAATAAAAATTGGAATGTGTCAATTAATAATCTTTATTTATATATTAACAATTTCAAAAATATTTTCATATTTATACACTTATAATGTACGTTAATATACGTATAATATTCAAAAGCTTAAATTACTGTTTATACTCTTTTATATTTGTTAAAATTATAAAACTTAGTTAGATCAGTTACATCAACATTATCCAGTTTTGTAATGATGCACAAAACTGAAAGATGGATGTATAATATAACGTCGTGTTCTGTAGTTATAAAATTAAGATAAGATCATAAATTCAGCTGAATCATTTTGGAACCTGGTGTAATATTATCTTATGGAAGCTCAAAACTGTATAAGCTCAAACTTGAGCTATCAGCAACTGCTCCTTTTATAATTGTAAAGAAGTTAGAAGATGTACACAACAGTTCTTTTTTTATTAATAATTTATACAAAGCTTAAGAGACATCTTTCAGCAACAAAATTTAATAAAATCTTAATGATTAAATAACTTAAAGATATTTTCACTAAAAACCATGTTTAATAGAAAATATTTTCACCAGGGTGCACGTAGAAAAATACTGTATTAAAAATGACTACAACATGACCAATAAATGATCCACAGTATCTGTAAAATTATTGCACCAGTATAACAAATTTTTCTATGCAACGCAATAACTTTTCGTTTATATCATATCATGAATTTGTTCACATTGCAGTGATTAATATAATATTATATCAGTCGTAATATTTTATGCTATGTAATATATAAAACTAAATTATTTTAGTGGTATCAGAAACGTACATATACCGTAGATCATACTATAAATCATCATGCTGATACAGTATTTTTTAATACAACATTTTTCTCTGTACTACTGTTTACAAATGAAATGCTCTGTAACAAAAATGTTATAAATTTTATTAAATTATTGTTTTTAAATAATAGATTCGAAAATTTGCTACTTATGTTTTGTTTTGAAATTTAATAACTTCACAAATAGTTTTTAAATTAAAATAAACGAGAGAAAAAAAAGGAAGAAAATTAACTTGTGCTGAATTTATTAATTGTATTTACAATATTGCGAATTACGATTGTTAAACAGACGAAATTATTATTTAAATTTTTAGAAACCGTACTTGAATAGCAGTGTGTTAAATGGCCTTCTAATTCTAAATGTAATAGAACTCTATTAGAAAGTTCAGCAAAGTTATTGTGGGATCATCTTGTGCGGTATTAAAGCAGTTCAGGATCTACTTAACTTCACGTGCATTCCCAAAATAAGTTATCCTGCCTTAATTTATTATACACCGTGTTTATAAATATTATCATTTTAATACTAACAAAATTTCCAGAAATTATTTAATCAAAATTCAACTCAACCATGCAATTATAAAATCAATTAATCTCAAATTCATGGAAATAAATTTTCACAAACTTTACATATTTCAAGTCCTTATTAAATAACAAATAAACAATTTGAAGTTTCAATATATTTAAGACGACACTTTATATTCAGCAGTTTTATTGCAGTTATATAGAAATATTTACATTTCGTT
This sequence comes from Leptoteleia sp. ZL-2020, assembly GCA_022817305.1. NCBI lineage: Eukaryota > Metazoa > Arthropoda > Insecta > Hymenoptera > Scelionidae > Leptoteleia > Leptoteleia sp. ZL-2020. The sequence continues at coordinate 13,909 of JABFPN010001788.1, read as the reverse complement.
CAATGCGAGCCATTTTGAATTACTGCGCCGTTGAACTGATCATTTATTTGGAAAGAAAAAGGAAAGTCGACGCTCTGTCCTTGTAAGAAAAAAGGTTCGTAGTTTCAATCGGATTTACGTTATACGATGGCATACCAAAGTGCAAATACGATGGTATGCAAACCATTTTGTTACGAGAATCCGTATGAAAACACTAGAATTTTTTCTTGGCACGACAGCGCAGTTCTTCTATTTACTCACGGTATCAATAGCACTACTGGAAGTATTTATTATTTGAAGTGTAATATTATGCCGAGCGAAATTTGAATGCAAAAATATCCCGTCTACGAATGTAAATTCGAGGATTTTAACAAGCGCAACTTCCCAAGATAACATCATTTTAAAAATTAAACTGCCTTTGTTAACGAAATGGTCCGACTCTTGCGTAAAGAAAACTATTTTTTTCCCCCATTTTTTATATACAACAAATGTTTCAATCGCTAGGATTATAATGTATTATTATATTGATTAATTCGTTGGAAATGTTAACGTGTCATTATCAGTTTCTGTTTAATATTACAAACAACAAAACTGGAAGCGAACGTGCTCATCTTTAATAATTAACTGTAACTTTAAAACAATTTTTATCCCTGCAAATCCAATAATTACTCTTTTATGTTATTGCAAATTTAATTAACTTATTTTGAATTCATGGAATATTTAACTCTATTTCCGCTTGCTGGAAATACCTGTAAAATCACTTAATCTCGAAACACGTTCTGTCCTTTCAATAAACAAATTTTATATAATAGTATTTAATATCATTATTCGAATTCTAACTTGGCAAACAATTCTGTTGTACTAATAAAATGTAAAAGAAATTATTTATTTAACTGTAATTAGAGAAAAGAATTCACTTTCAATTAGTTTGGAGAATAAAAAGGTTTAAATTAAAAGTACAATACTTTATGACTTGTGACTCATATTAAAAGTGAATAAAATAATGGACGAAGTTTTTTTCTAAGTTTAATAATATATAGGTGACCTATTAATAATATTAAATGACAGTGGCAGCAATTTAAATGATATCTCAAGACCCCCCATCATCTATGTTTTTTTTATTAAACTTACTAAACAAATTGATCCTGAATCCAGGAGTGCACTAATATTCTTGTCCTCAAAACAATATGGTTAAAATTAAAAAAAAATACAATATAAGATTTAAAAAAATATTTGGTGACTTTTACCATTCTATTACATTGAGAGAAATAAAACATAAATATTTACCATTTATAAGAAACAATTCATAAAAGACAACAGGAGTATATGTATATGTAAAATTAATCTATACTTTATCTTTATAATTTTAATCTATATAATAGTATATAATATAAAAAAATATATATTATATTATATTATATTATAATATATAATAAAGTAATATCTTCAATTGCAAAAATTTATAATTAATTTTCTATACTGCATATATTTGCTAATATATTAATTTATTTCGATGATTAATGAAATATCAATTACTTTCTTAATGTTTTTAATATCCATGTTCAAAAAAGTCTGCGGTCGATGGCCCGTTACGAGAGCTATAAGGGTAATGGGTTTCATCGATAAATCTTATAACGACATCTCTTCATTAGGCGGTATTTGACGAATGCAGTTTTACCCTTTCATTGAAAAAAAATCATCCACTGATGTATATATGTATATATATGCAATTAAATATCCATAATTTATAAATGATAAATTTGCAATAAATACAAGACGTATTCACTTGATTGATTTGCTGCAAATCCATACACAACACACTGAGAAAAGTATGACAAAAAATAATACTATTTTTAAAAATAAAGGCACCAGTTTTAAATGTTATGTTTATATTTAAAAGACTACATGAAGTAAAATTAAAAACAGTAATATTGTGTGTTATAATTAGCTCCACGTATTGTTGTAATGACACACTAGGATTTAAAATCTAATGAAAATTAAAACCAATAAAATTCGAGAGTTTCAAATTAAATTTTGAAGGTTAATCTATCAATGTAAATATTATATATTTTATAACCACTTTGTTAATGTAAATATTACATTTAATAAGTTTCCCTTTTTTTATGCTTCACTAATGATCTGAATTATGTCATAAAGTAATTTCCTTGCCCGTACTATATACCAAATAATTTTTTTATTGAGTATTAATTGTGTATACTTTTTTTAGACAAGTTAAAAAAAAGAATCTATTATATCCAGTATACTTCAGCTAGTTGTGTTATAAAAGTTGTTATTGGTTAGAATAGATAAATCTTGTCAGCTGGAGGCAATCTCTTTTTTTCAACATAGTGTTGTGGTTCAGTTAAAGTAATGTAGCTACAATAGCTGAGTAAAGAAGTTCTGCAAATATCGATGTGGCTTTTACGATTATTAAAAGTAGACTGAAAAAAAAATTCAGATGTACCCGTTTACAAAAGAATTATTTCAAACTAATTTTTTTTTTCATTTGAATAAATGTACCATTTATAAGCAAAATAACAATGTCACATTATTTTATAAATTAATAAATATATATTACAATAATTATACATAATATATTATAACTGCGAATAATATCTGTTTAATTTAATAAAATATAAACAAATAAAAAATATATAAGAAATATGTAACAAAATATTAATTGCACTTGAACTTATTCAGTTAAATAATATCAAATTATGTAATTGGTGATTAATTAAAACGATTATTAATACAATTATTATTAATAAGCATAATAAAAATAATAATAATAAAATTAAATAGCGGAGAAATGCAATTTATGAAAAATATATAAATGTATGCAATTACATCTCAAATAACACAACTTTGTGAAGTAGTTTTGATACACAGCTAACTTTAATGTATTTATTTCCAAGCTTATTTGCCTTCTGTAATATTTGGCAAGAAATTCAGCATGCTGTTTGGTGTAACAAGGGAGCTATTATGCTTATCCACGATAAATTGTATGAAAAAAAAAAATTAACGAAATATAAACCGGAAAATTTAGACTCCAATTTGAAGTGTGGAGATACCGTATCGCAAAAAATTACGTTACCATTTATATGAGTATAGTACAGATATGTAAACCACTATATTTTCAGTCCTCTTTTCCATAGATAATAAAAGATGATAACAACTGCAAATAATAAAATACGATGAGTAATATTCAGAGGAAGATTTAAATAACAAACATTTAATATCTTTTGTATAAAGTATGCACGCAGTGAAATGCATTTAAAACAATAAATTAATAATGATAATGATAGTGATAATGTAAAGAAAGTTACATACAAAAGAACAAAATGAATAAAGAGAACTACAATTAAGTTATTATATGATTATTCACAAAAGAAAGTTCTTTATGCCATTAATTTATTCAAAGAAAGTGAAAAGATAATTAAGTCGCAACTTTTCTTACATGTTACGTAAAGAGTTCATTTAAATCTCATTATGCATTCCTTATTATAGCATTTAAAGACCATTAATTAATAATATTTGTTTTATATTATCTTTTCACAGAAGAAGAAAAGGATTTATAATAGTATATTACAAGAATTTAATTACATTTGAAATATATGTAAATGATGCGACTTTGTATGCAATATATACATATATTGTATTAGGAAAAATAGGTTAATGTTCTTATTTATGTTGGTAATATTAACATACTTTAAAAATCAAAAATAATTTTGCAGTAACAAAAATATATAGCGCATTAAAACCATTATAGGTACTCGTATATTTACAGAATATTATTTAAATTATATTTTACTCGCATATTATATGCGATAATAAATTAGTAAAAGAAAACTAGTTTGAAAAGAGAAAAAATTGAAGAAAATATTTTAAAAGGTATACATTTTTTGACATTTAAGCAAATTCATTTGAATTCTTCATGTAGAATATTATTGCACAAACATATTATTAAACTTTGGTTATAAAACAAAATTATATATGAAAATGTCATTTGTTAACCTCAAAAACATTATAAAGAAAACATAAAATATAATTATTAATTATGAATATTTAACACACCAAATGAATAAAATATTTTAAAAAAATAATAAAATAAAATTAATAATACATAATTTATAATGGTATTTATATATTATGTATATTAAATATATGATTTTAAATTGATAAATAATCTAATATTATAATAATCATTGAAATTTGTGTTATTGTCTGCATATAAATTCTTCCGTTCAATCTAGTAACTGATGTGTCATTTGATAAAATTACTCTTCAATTTCTAATGTCTCTCTTGTATCATGTCTGATGTCAATCTAACCTAATTTTGTATTGAGTGCTTACATAAGATCTTATATTAGATCTTATAATTCTATTTTCAAAAGCAAGCAAACTGAGAATTTATTTTGTGCTAGTAAATGCACAATTTGAAAAGTAAACAAATATTATTTTGAGAAATAAATCATAAAGATATTTCATTTAACTGTATACTGGTATATTTTATATTGTAAAAAAAATCTTTGACTGAATTACTTAACTTAAACAGACACATTCTTGAGACAAAAAATTTTTTTGGCTTTCTAGAAACTTGTAATAATTGAAATAATTATAATAAAATCCATCTTTACAATTTTGCAATTCAAATTATTAAGAATTTAATTTATTTAATTAATTCAATAAATGTATTATAATATTTAATAATGAAATAGATAAGATTTTTCTTCTAAATTACTGCATTAAAGAAGTTTGTATTTAAAATACTTACCAATGTTCATCACATTGTCTCAAATTGGAAAATTATTTAAAATTGAAATAACCTTTATTATCAGTTATGAATGGAAATGGGATTCTTGATAAACAAATATGTTCCATATTTTCACTATCACTAAAACTGAAATAAAAATGCTGGTTTTGTATTTCAATTAAATTTGTGAATAATTAAAAAAAGTGCTGTATCAATTGCAAATATTAAACACTTTTAGAAGAATAATTACAAAAACACTAATTTGGTGTATTCTTTAAACCATATTTCATTTATATAAGTTTTTATTGTGATCTCATTTAGATCTAGTATCAAATTTTAACTGTAATTATATTATCAGTTGATGCCCCGTTACACCAAATAATGTTAATTTGTATGATGCAATCGACAAGTATTAATTTTTTACGTTTTGTTGACAAATTATCAACACCAGTAAAACAATATGAAACAACAAATACCTTTAACCTTCAAAATTTCAACACACATATGTACAAATTCATATAAAAAATTAACAATGTAAAATATAAATAAACATACTTGATATACAACATTATAGCATTACACTTCGTGTAAAACACGAAAATCAGGAATTTATCCACTAATGGCGGAACGAGTAAAATACACGGCACGTTCATCTTTCTCAAAAACTATCACGCGCGCGACTGTTCTGGAATACGTTACTACTCTCAACATTCGTTACAAGGAATGCTATCCTTTTATACAAGTAACTGCAACAGTACTTCTAAGCAAGCAAATACAAAAATGCGTTGCAAGCGTCGACTTCTAAACCAACATCTCAAAATGTCGCTCGAAACCAGTTATGTAAGACAAAGAAATGGGCCTCCGCTTATAATCACGTGACTAGAGGCCGCGACTTCGTAGAGTAGCCGAGGCTAGCCGATCAGCCGAGCGTTGCCGACCCGTATATAAAATGGATGACTCGGAATTTAGGAACACAATTTGTGTTCGGTTTGCATTTCTGACGATGCTCGGTTGATCGGATGGCTGCGACAACTCTACAAAATCGTGATGAATAGATATAAAGTTGCAGTATTATATCACGTAATTAGAAACCGTTGCCATCGCTGGTTGCTTACGGACCATTTATCCCAAATCGTAGGTTTTTTTTTTTGCGAGACAAACGCATTGCAAGTTATAACGTGCAGGCTTCGACAACCGATCATGTCCGAACAAGTTTGACTGTCGCACAGTATCTATATATGTGTGTGCAATCTGACATTATTATCCACGACCGACTAACCTACGACATGCGCCATCTAACGGACGCCTAGATAGCGATACTACTAACTCAAATTATCGATCAATATTGATGAATAATATTATTCTATACATATACATTTCTTTGATGCGTATCATTATTAGAAAAAGAAAATGCTTCATTTTGTTAAAAAATGTATGATATCTATTATTAATTAATACAAATTAATATTGATACAAATACTATGTTTTACTTTTTAACGTACTATTCTGGCATTATTAACGCCAGTATAACAGTTGGAAACATTAAATATACATAATTAACTTTATAAATTAGTAGCACATATGTCCATAAATGTTGTTATGGGATTAATAATGTAAAATATAAACAAACTTACACTATTACACTTCCACAAACCTCGAAGATCAAAAACGGAAAAAATTCACTAATGGCGGAACGAGTTAAATACACAGCACAATACTCTTCCGCGAGAAATATCCGTACAAACGACGCGGTTCACGCCCGACGACATCGAAATACATGCTGTACTTCTATAAATGTAATAACAACAGTACTTCTATTTAATCCCAAACGAAAAAAGTCGCGTATGCATCTATTTCTATTGCCAAAGTGTTCTTCCCGTACGATTGACTAAGGACACGCGCCACCTAGCGCCTAGATGGTAACACTTACTATTCAAGATCATCGATCGATATATCGATTAATAATGTTTTCTACCCTTTTTTTGATGCGTATCATTATTAGAAAAAGAAAATGCTTCATTTTGTTAAAAAATGTATGATATCTATTATTAATTAATACAAATTAATATTAATACAAATACTATGTATTACTTTTTAACGTACTATTCCGGCATTATTAACGCCAGTAAAACAGTTGGAAACATTAAATACACATAATATACTTTATAAATTGGTAGCACATATGTGCATAAATACAGTTATGGAATTAATAATGCAAAAAAAAAGCATACGTTCAGTATTACACTTCTACAAATCTCGAGGATCAAAAACGGAAAAAATTCACTAATGGCGGAACGAGTTTATTACACGGCACGATATTCTTTCGCGAGAAATATCTGTACAAACGACGCGGTTCACGCCCGATGATATCGAAATATTAACGAATACGTTACGATTTTCGAAATACATGCTGTAGTTCTACAAATGTAATAACAGCAGTACTTCTATTTAATCCCAAACGAAAAAAGTCGCGTATGCATCTATTTCTATTGCCAGTGTTCTTCCCGTACGATTGACTAAGGGCACGCGCCACCTAGCGCCCAGATGGCAAGACTTACTATTCAAGATCATCGATCGATATATCGATTAATAATGTTCTCTACCCTTTCTTTGATGCGTATCCTTATAAGAAAAAGAGAATGCTTCGTTTTGTTTAAAAATATAACAAATCTATTTATAAATAATGCAAACTATACTAATACAAAAACTATGCATTAAATTGTAACGTACTGTTTCGACATTATAAACGCCAGTATAACAGTTTGAAACATAGAATATTCACAGTGTACATTATAAATTAGTAGCACATATGTGCATAAATACAGTCATGGAATTAATAATGCAAAAAAAAGCTTACGTACAGTATTACACTTCTACAAATCTCGAGGATCAAAAACGGAAAAAATTCACTAATGGCGGAACGAGTTAAATACACGGCACAATACTCTTTCGCGAGAAATATTCCTCCAAACGACGCGGTTCACGTCCGATGATATCGAAATACTAACGAATACGTTACGATTTTCGAAATACATGCTGTAGTTCTACAAATGTAATAACAGCAATACTTCTATTTAATCCCAAACGAAAAGAGTCGCGTATGCATCTATTTCTATTGCCAAAGTGTTCTTCCCGTACGATTGACTAAGGGCACGCGCCACCTAGCGCCTAGATGGCAATACTTACTTTTCAAGATCATCAATCGATATATCGATAAATAATATTCTCTGCCCTTTCTTTGATGTGTATCATTATAAGAAAAATAGAATGCTTAGTTTTGTTTAAAAATATAACAAATCTATTTATAATTAATGCAAACTATACTAATACAAAAACTATGCATTAAATTGTAACGTACTGTTTCGACATTATAAACGCCAGTATATTAGTCGGAAACATTAAATATACATAATATACTTCAAAAATTAGTAGCACATATGTGCATAAATACAGTTGTGGAATTAATAATGCAAAAATAATCGTACGTACAGTATTACACTTCTACAAATCTCGAGGATCAAAAACGGAAAAAATTCACTAATGGCGGAACGAGTTAAATACACGGCACGATACTCTTTCGCGAGAAATATCCGTACAAATGACGCGGTTCACGCCCGACGATATTGAAATATTAACGAATACGTTACGATTTTCGAAATACATGCTGTATTTCTATAAACGTAATTACAGCAGTACTTCTATTCAATCGCAAACGAAAAAAGTCGCGCACGCGTCTATTTCTACTGCGAAAGTGTTGTTCCCGTACGATTGACTAAGAACATGCGCTAACTAGCGCTTAGATGGCAGCACTTATACATATATAAGCACTAATACGTTACAATTGTCGAAATACATTGCAATGCATGCTGTACTTCTATAAATTTAATAACATCAATACATATAGATAGCACTAAGATATCGATCAATGATCTTGAAAAGTAAGTGTTGCCATCTTGGCGCTAGTTGGCGGATGTCCTCAGTGAATCGCGCGGGAACAACCCTTTCGCAGTAGAAGTAGACGTGCGTGCGACTTTTTTCGTTTGTGATTGAGTAGAAGTACAGAATGTTTTGCACCGTATTTCGAAAACCGTAACGTATTCTTTTGCAGCGAAGTATTTCGATATTGTCGGCCGTGAACCGTGTCGTTTGGACGAATATTTCTCGCGAAAGTGTATCGTGCCGTGTATTTAACTCGTTCCGCCATTAGTGAATTTTTTCCGTTTTTGATCTTCGAGGTTTGTGGAAGTGTAATAGTGTAAGTTTGTTTATATTTTACATTATTAATCCCATAACAACATTTATGGACATATGTGCTACTAATTTATAAAGTTAATTATGTATATTTAATGTTTCCAACTATTATACTGGCGTTAATAATGCCGGAATAGTACGTTAAAAAGTAAAAAATAGTATTTGTATCAATATTAATTTGTATTAATTAATAATAGATATCATACATTTTTTAACAAAATGAAGCATTTTCTTTTTCTAATAATGATACGCATCAAAGAAATGTATATGTATAAAATAACATTATTCATCGATATTGGTCGATAATTTGATTCAGTAGTATCGCTGTGGAATTAAGTTCGGGGTCATCAACCTCAGGTGGCGTTGAAATCAGCGTAAACAAATTGTCTTGTCGAACATATGGAAGTTTGTTTTCCCTGTATTTTCGTGAATTATTAAATTGTTCTATCGTGTCCGTGGAAAGTCGATTCTGTTGGAATATAATAAAATATAAGTTAAATAAGTTTTGTTATAAAAGAAAATAATTTCGTCACAGCGGGCCTTGCGCTTCATTTTAATACGTAAGGAGATTGAAAGTTGTTGATTTGTAATAGAATAACACCCTTATTTGATCAGGCAATCAGTCATAGAATTGAGTGAACATTCAGGTATTGTACATTAAGATGCAGAACAAATGCAACCTTGTAGTAATTTATAATAAATTATATTTGATTCATATTATCAGTTTCATTAGAAAAGACAGTTTTAAGTATAATTGATTGTTTGAAATACGTGTTATTTAACAAAAATCAAACTGGTTCAAGCAAAACTTAATTATGATTTTAATATAATGTAATATATGCAATTTCTCATTGAATGATTTCAATTTTTATAATTTAAACCAATAATAAGGTAATATTTAATAATTATTGCAGGTTTTCACTTTTAAAGGTTATAAGACATTGAGATGAAACTTAATTTATATTTTTTTTTATTTTTTATTATAAGAATCAATGAATAACATAATTTAATTATGTAATTTAATTAATTTACTGGTGTAAACAACTTAATTATACGAATTTATTTTAAATTAATCTTAATTTTAAATGTAAACTTGATATATTTAATATGTTAAACTATTTTATTGGAATTTTCATATTTCACTTATGATTATTGCTTTTAATTTTTCATTTTAAATGTACTTTATATATACTTGTTTGGTTATTTAATTATGATTTTAGTATAAATTGTATTAATTAATTAAATGTTAAGAAATGATAATTTGTTACCAATACATTAAAATTTATAATATTGTATTTCCATCATATGCAACTGCAATAATTACTAAGTGACACATAATATTGCATTCATAAATAATTTAATTAGTCTGTTATTTTTATACTAAAAAATTTACCTTATGGCGTATTTAAGTAACATTTTACTTATCTACCTATGGTTTTCAACTTTTTTAAAATAGTATATATTAATGTGCAGGTAAATGGCATATTAAATGGAAAGTACTTATGCACTTTAAAAAAATATATGTATGTATATGAAATATCAATCAATTCTGACATCTATATGTGTATGTCTGTATATATATGTATATATTGATAATATAATGATATTCAATTATATGTTGATATATATATATTTACATTTATAATTTTTTTTTATTTGTGTTATAGAAATGCATACAATTGTGCTTTGCATTGCATAAATGCATAATACTAACCTATATTGAGTATATCTATACATCACTGTGCACATCTAATCTAATCTACACTATTGTGCAAATCAATGCATATTAACTATCAGAATCAAGCTTATGCGAAAGTGGGATGATTATTGATACTTAGGAAGAATTAGACATTACATGAAATGTTAAGGACGTTTTATGATAAAATGATCTGCTCTAATACTTAAAGCTTTAAACTTTTCCAATTAATTTATTTATGAACACTTCCTTGTTTTTGAACTTGAAGAGAGTTTACTGACAAACCTTGAAATTTTATTTAACATAAAAATAACTGTATAGAGATTTTTTTTTGATTTATAAATTTATTAGTAATTATTCCATCTTATATTAAGGAATTAAAATTTGTAAACTATTATTAATATTTTCCACTTATTCTATAAATTGAAGTTATAACTGCAATATATACCCTTTATGGAAAAGTGGTAGAAAATAAATTTAAATTTTCTTATTCTTTTTTAATGTTTAAGGTGGAGTATTTTAATGCACATTGGACATTTTTTGTAAGCATTATAAATATGTGGAAGTTGTTTATAAATAAATTATATCCTCTACAATAGTACTTGTTTATTATTATTTTTTTATTAAACAAGGGATTTATTATATAATCAGTACAAGAGTCTGTACTGAGGTAAATAAAACGGTAAGAACTGCAACATTTTCTGGTATTCTCGGACTTTATGCTTCATGTTACACTAAAAAGAATATGATAAAGTAAAGTATGATTTATGTTTGTAAACGAAAAGCAGAAGGTATCACTCGAGTTTTATTTTTATATTATAAAGCATTTTATGAACAGTGCTAGGACTTTCCTGTATTAGCAATTATAATTATAATCGCTGAAAAAAATTTTTTTTTTTAAATTTATTATTATAATGAACAGAATTTCATGTTGTCCATATAAGGAACAAAAATTCTATTTAATATAATATTCTATTATTCTTAAGTAGACAATTTTGTCAGTACATCACTGTAGTGGGACTTCAGTTGTTTCTGCTAAATTATACAAAGCATCATTTGATGAGTATAATGATAGCAAAAGCTCCCGTCTAATGTTATTATAAAGTTCAGCAGTTTCTGCTGATGTCTTGTAACAATCTTTTTGTTACGCAACAACTAGCAGAACTAACTATTTTTTATACCCCGCAGCTTGTTCCAAATGCAAATGAACTTTTATTTGGAAAATAACAAAAGCCTAAAATTTTACATTTCGCCATTGAATTAGCCTGTAATTAACGTAAATTGTTTTAAACGAATGTAGAATGCCAACAAACTTTGTTTTTGTTTTGCATTCAATTCCATTCATATGTCCTTCAGAATATAGACAAACAATTTTTGTTTCCTACAGATGATCTCCCAAATGTTTACAAACACCGTTTGTTTCCGTTATTCATTTTACAAACTTTTTATTAAATTATGTCCATGTTTTAAAATTTAAACCCATTCTTTCTTGAAAGATTATGGTATTCTTTGTTTATATTACAAATATATAGAAGTAATCGATGTAATTGCTTCAGACTTTTTCTCTCAATTTCCGACTTTATTTAACATTGAAATAACTGAATGCTTGTCATTAGTTTTAAGCACATTTATGGAACGCGTTTTCGAGATTGTAAAAAGAACTCATTTCGCTTAAAATTGATTTAAAAATTCCACTTTTTTCATTGATTTAAATTCTCCCATATCCATATAAAAAGGTCCGAATCAATTGCCAAGCATTAAATCAACATTTTCAGAATAATAACGACTAAAACACCAACTCCGTGGCGGAGGACTTATTGCATCACCTTAATATCCAATACTTTTATTTTTTCATTCATTCGCGGCGGAATATTTTGGAGGAAGTTTCCTCGCAATTAATTGTAAATGAAATTACCTCGGACCATTAATAGTATTCATTATGTTTCACTCGGTTTAAATTAATTATACGCTTGAGTTTATAACTAACATTTATCTCCGTGTATGAGCCGTTGTATGCGTGCGTGTTAATACATAAAGGATCCTTCACAATAAATGCTTAAGCCCCTGCAATCATGCGCATACAATTTACATGGATACACCCGTGATTCCCGGTGTAAGGATGTATTGTGAAGGATTCTTAAAACGATAAATCCATGCAGGTAGGCAATGAACTGGCGTCAATGGTGCTTTAGTTAGACTCGAAGTTAGAGAGGTGAGAACAGCGGGGGGAAAACCCACCGACTGCGCGAGCCGGATGGATCGTTCATGAATGTGTGAATATAAATGTAGATATTCATATGAGCGAAATTCGAACCGCTGGCTCGTGCGTGTGGACATTGAGAACACCAGCCGGATTTAAATAATATAATGCAGCTGAATTGCGATGAATTTTTTTCTAATGCCCGAAATTGCGTTATTACCGGAATTTATCGCATCATGTAAATAAGATTATCGTAATATCAAAATCGACCGAAGACAGCTCATAAAAATGCGAATAAAAATCCAATGTAACGTCCGTTACAAATTAATAAAGCACGCACTGGGATCAATCGCGGGAAAAATTACTGATTTTTTTTATATCGCGTGGTATATTGATGTGTGCATTTCGAAGTTTCATTTACTTTTTATGTATAGTAAATTTTGTTGTTAATTTAGTCGTGAAATGTCACTTCATCTGAGAGTGAGGTATTCTTTATCTTTGTCCTGTTGAAAATAGTAAAGTTTTTATATTAATTAGTTTTTAGAAATATTTCAGTTTCAAAATATATCTTTAATTATTTCAATTATTTATGTTTTGATTAGTCGAAAATGTAATAAGAGTGTGTGTAAAGAAAATATTTCCTTCAGTGCTGCAATTATTTTAGAAATACATAACAAATATACTTTAATATGCAGAAGTCATTATGTGAACACGACTTTTTAAGGTAGAGTTCGTCTTTCAAATTATATTATACGATCAAACCGTTGATCACTAATAATCATACCTCAAGTCTGCATTGCATTTTAATTGGAATTGAACATGATATTATCGTCAAAGATTTCTGTAGATAAAGAAAAGAATGAATGTTGAATTACTGTTTGTCATTTAAATTGTGATCCACTTTCTTTCATATCATTTTCTTAATCAAAAATAATATGCTTTGATAGTATATTTATACCATTTTTATTTAATTACAAAATAATAATTATACCTATTACTCTAATTCAACTAGATTCTTTTCTTACATATA
>JABFPN010001787.1:0-26378 GCA_022817305.1 Leptoteleia sp. ZL-2020 | reverse complement strand
ATATATTACGAATTCATATATTACGAATTACCAAGATCTTGGTAATTAATAATAAAAAATTCGTAATATATGAAATAATATTAGTATTTATTTAAAAGAAAGATAATATATCACAACTTTACGAAAACACGTAGTAAAATATACTCATATATTTCTCTCAGCGTATCTTTAGTTGATAAATAGGTATCAGTTTTCGACAAACTAATATGTTTGGCTATACTGAAAAAAATTTTATTTAAATATTACTATATCTTCTGATGTTAGAAAAATATTACTTACATTGTCTGTTTTTATTAATACTTTTTTCTCAATCTAACTTCAGATAATAATTTTTCAATTTTTTTATTAAGTACCTGACCAGTTCACCAACAATGTTAATAATTTTTATTACGTTTTCTTTCTTTGTGTATTAAAGCAGACATACAGTCGACGAACAAATAATTACTCGCGTATAACACGTCAAGTTCGGCAACTAATCATTTCCGGCCGCTGCGAGGCGCGGATACAATTATAACGGAGATTGCGGAAAGGTATAATGTTTATTGCGATAGCTCGTTTTTACGTCGTTCGACGGGCAATTTGACTTCTTCTGCGATAATAATAATAGTTACCAACATTACGGCGCTTTTCTACGCAACTTTCAGCCGAATTCATTTGGGTAATGTTACTTTAGGTCGAAGAGATTCGTGTCTCGCTGGGGGGGATTAATGTATGTACGGTTTGAAGGGCTCTTTCTTATGGACGGATTTGTATGTTTACCGGTCAAGTTGAATTTAATCATGTTAATGTAATCTAATTTTGGGGCTGGTAGAATTTTAGTTGGCTTGTGATTAATTGTTGTTTTTTTATTAATTTTTTGCTCACCCATGTCCTTTCTTTCCTTTTGTGAAAAAATGGAAATGTGATTTATTTGTTATTAATTATCAAAATAGAGAAAATTGAAAAAATACATTGATTTTCACTTTCATCATTTCATGATGATATACATCCAACAATTTATGAATATTAATAGAACATTTGAACATGATTTATTTATTTATTTCTTAATTGAAGTTTTTAGAATGCAAATAAATTTAACATTGGGTAGTTATGAAATGGAATTTGATAAAGAATCACTTTCACTTGGGATTACACTTTATAATAAACTCATATCTCGAAAAGGATAGGAAATAAAGAACAATTTTATCTACGTGGCGCGCAAATGAAAAGTTAGTCACAAGAAAACGGAAGATACAGAATGTGGGAGTATTCCCACGGGATGTAAAATGTCTACTGACGTATCTAAACAGCCTACGGAAAATTCACGCTACAAACCCATTCAAAAATCTATTAGCCATTATATCTTTCTACGCAATCCAAAACCATCCATCATCAGTAACTCATAGGAAATCAAAAGCCGTAAAAAAGGAATCCCGCTTTAAATATTCATCAAACCACACACACACACACATACACACGTTAGTAATCAAATTTCAAAAATCTGCACAGAATGTTAGTATTAGTGTTATCATAAATGAATTACTAATTAAAAGAATTGTAAATACAAAACCATGAAATTATCAACACTATAAAAAAACTTTTGTGAAGCTCCAAAAATAATTAAATACAATTGAAAACAAATGAAATAATTACAGTAAATAAATCAAAGAAATCTAAAAATAGCAATAAAATATATCAAATATAAATAGCTTTACATTATTAGTAACTATATAATAAAAATTTGCATTTTTCATTTTATACAACATTGCACAACTTTTCCATAGTGAACTTTGCAAACAATTTGTGACATGTATGCAAATTTTATGCAAATGTCTTCATGTAAAAATTAATGCAAATTGTTATGGAACTAAAGAGCAAAACATTTTTACAAAATTTTGCTTGCATTCTGCATTTTAAAAACGTTTCATACTTCAGCCCCACCAAATTTTCTGCAATTTATTTGATTTCAAAAATAAATGATAACAGATCGACATAAATATTTGTTAGAAGCCGATTATCAATTAAATAAGCACAAAAAGGAAAGAACAAAAAACCAAATAAAAAAGGCAGTAAAATGGGGACACTTACGTTTCATCTGCACAAAAGTGAGCTGATCGATGGCCCTGCGAAGTGGTTTGTCGTCCAAAGTGAGGTCCAAAAGCGGCAGCCTGGACGTTTCCTGGACCCCCTCCGCTGCCCCCCAGGAACCGGCGGCGTTGGCCGCTCTGACCGAGAGCATGCCGCCGATTTGCAGGAAGGCCGCGCTGTCCGTTTCCTTGAGGGCCTCGATGCAGAAGGTGAGCAGGGCCGTGGTCGCCTGCAGGTGCGTCGCGCATCTCGCAACCTGCTCTCGCAGCGAGCGAACACGAGCTTCCCGAGTTTGCCTCGCAGCTTCTATTAGACGAGCTTTGCGAGCTTGTAACATGTTCACGAGGTTCGCCACTCTATCCTCCACCTCTTGCTCCAGGGCAATGCACTCCTCCTGAAATTCAATGCCCAACATCGTGACATTTTAGAATCGTATTTTTCCTTTCATTTAACATCGGCGCACATGTGCGACGAATTTAAGGGTCACTTTAACATTAACATTAAATCGTTGTCGTCTAACAAAGCTGATTGTTAAATGTTCTCCGCGTGCGTATTAAATTCGATTGATTATCATTTGAGTATGAAATAATAATTATTATTGTAGGAATTAGTCGTACGTTGGGAACATATTAATATAATAAATTATTATGATTCGTATCAAGCGGACGTTAAATCCGAAAATTTAATATTTAGCAATGAATTTAATAGTTCTAATAATGATAATTAAATGGAATTGCCAGCCGCGACAATTTGCAACTGCTGTGCATTTTGTGCGGGTTCATTGAGAAAATTGAATTGCAACCAGTTGAATGGTAAAAATTAGTAATGCAGAAATTTAGGTGATAAAATTGTTTGCTTAAATGCTTAAACCAGTTTTTTTATTTAAAAGAGGAAAAATACCTTTGGTTCAATTTAATTGGCTTATATTTATTATTTTAATTATAGCCTCGCTACAGTTACAATTCATAAGAGAGAATGTCAAATTGTACAAAACTAAATGAAATAACAATTATTAATAAACTGAATAATAAATTTTCATAATTTACTTTGCCTTATAATGATATTCTGCAAGCATAATGCTAAACTAGTAAACTTTTTATTAAAGATTAATAATCTTTTTCTCTCAGTTTAATGTGGATAAAAAATAAAGGATAAAAACGTTAATATGTAAAAATTAAACGTACTCCACTTTAGCGTGCTATAATAATTGATGTCCAATCATTATAAAATTAAACAACAATTCCGCCTTAGTTAGGTAATACCAAAAAATCAGCTCAAAATATAATCCACGTTTAATCTGGACCAATGTGACAACTCGAGTTTAACAGCAACTCGCTGATGGACTCCGTGTAAAACACTGATAATATAATGAACCGTTTGGCGCGCGCTGCGATAGGAGAATTATGCCGGAAATATTGCTTTCGGTATAATGTGTGCGTACAATAACGATCTCGCCGCGGCGAATTACGGCGGTATTACGTTTCCATCGAACTCGCGGCACTGTTTTCAACTGCTCCACTATTTTACGAGCTTTTATAATTTCTCACATATTTCGCGTATCTCGCGTACGCGCCGATAATTTTCAATGTTTCCCCCTCCCCCCCTCTTTTTCCTTTTTCCATTGTAAATTTTGATTCTTCGCGAATGAAATTTCGAAGCACGTCGAGGATTTCACAATTGTTCGACCGTTTCGAACTAATATAAAGAGAAACCTTTTTTTTTTGTTCTCGTTCCGTTTCAGCAATATTTTTCGCTGCAACGGATTACCGTAGAATATTGTTTTAAAACAGAATCAATCCGTTGTTCCTCTTCTATTCATCAGTCATTTAAAATTTGCTCAAATTAAATAATCGAAATTAATGGACTCGATTATCATTTGCGGATGATTAATGAATTTTAGTGTGTTTAAATTGGAAATTAGTGATTTCACAATATTGGAATTTGTACTGTAAGAGAAAAAAGTATTAATTTTTAATAAAAAGTTTACTAATTTGGTATTATATTTAAAGAATATCATTATATGGAAAATTAAACGATTAAAATGTTTTAAATTAGTTTATTAAAAATAGAAATTAAACGTAGTTTCGTACACTGAGAAAAATAAAATAATAAGAGTTACTATACTTTCTGGCATTCTGAGACTCTATGCTCCAATGTTAAGAACTTTGCCAGACAGTCTAGTAAACGGTATCACTTTTTCAAGTATCAATTATCAGAACTGTGGTACCTCTTGTCACATTGTCGAGCATTATTTTATACAGGAACACATAGAGTCCAGGATTACTATATTATTTTTCTCAGTGTAATAACTGACTTAAAAACAAGTTTGCCAAAAAAAAAAAAAAATTCTATTCATTAAAATTTGTAATCCCTAGTTTTTAATTTGTAATATTCTTTTCTCTACGTGTACATAAAAAATGAAGAAAAATTCACGCTTTAAAAATAAAAACAAAAATGGTAATTTACTAAATTGTAATTATCAGAATTAATTAACTGATTTATTCGCATAGTTAATTAATAATTTCGCAGAGTTTGCAACAAAAGTTAATAATTATTATTATAATCTGAATTAAATACAGATAACAAGTCCATGACAAATTGAAATTATTCACGAACAACTGGCCATTATTATAGCAAATGAAATGGACATTTTTTTTTTTTTCTTAAACCTAATAAATGATGATTAATGATTACAGTAAGCTAAAAATAATTAATGTAAATTGACGGAGAGCAGTTTAATGAATATAATTAAGATATATTGGAATGTAAATGATATTGGGAATTAGTTTAAAAAAAAAGTGCCGGAAAAAACGATGAAAATCAGATTACAATTACTTGTAATTGCATTATAATTTCGTATTAATTACGTGCACGGTGACGCGAACGAAAAGAACAATGACAATTAATTCTGTTATGTTCGAGTGTTCATGTAAAAGTACCTTCCCCGATTTCGTTGTGCCTTTGACATTAATTACGTCCTCAGTGTCGAGTAAAATGGACACTCACTTCAACAGGCACCAATTTACTTGATATACCCGCCTACCCCGATCCTTCTTTTATTCTCTTTTGGTCCTGTTCAAGCACTTCTAAGTTTCATCGAGGTACACACAACGCGTACATAGTTCCAGTGTCACATATATATGTAAATATATTGTTATTATTAATTTCCAAATATTTCTTATTCTTTGCCTTTAATTTTGCTATTATCATCATATCAACAGTTTTTTTTTTACATTATTCTGCTTAATTTTAAGGACATTATTTAGAAAATTACATGAAAAAGACATTTTGAACAATTTGTCCATTAAATTTATTTCATCTGGGGAAACTGTATTATATATGTATATGTATGTATATCCCATTAGAACGTAAACACAACTTTTAAGGTGTAATGTAAATTTGCCTTATCAGTGTTCATTAACCTTCTCCATTCTCGATCACAAAATAATAAGACCTATCAAAATGTTAATGACATCAACACGATTATCCAACTTTTGTGCCAGTTTTGAGGCCCTCGAAGTCTACCTTGTGATCTCGAGAACAAGGAGATGAATCATAATTACGCGATCAAACAAACTTGCTTGATGCGAACTTCGATCGTAATTATACAAGACGCTCCTTCTCAAAACATAGTAATTCACTAATCCGTCTAATTACGCGGAATCTCCGCGTCTTGATATGTCTCGAACATTCAAAAAAAATCGATTCATAGATTAAATCCATTCTTTTATCGCTTATGGCAATCCGAAATACCATATAGGTATAACTTCCAAAAATTGTTTGGATCTGACGAATTAAAAGTGTTGAATAAAAAAATAAATAAAAAATAATATCTATTAATAGTAAAAATGAAACATATAGTCCATATATGTTTTAACAATTTCATACAAGGAAATAAAAAATTATAGTTGATATATGGCAATAATTGATATAATAATATAATATAAATAATTGATATAATAATATTTTAGTCGTATACGGATTTAATAATTTCCTTATATTGTAATCAATTACCATATATCGACCATACATGGCCAAATATGGATTAAGGAAAAACATATATGTCCATATATGAATTTTATATTCCCTTATTTGAAATTGTTAAAACATTATGAAAAAATGCCTCGTTTTTACATATTACGTTACACTGAGAGAAAAAAAATAGTCGTGGTAACTAGCAAGGTTAGTCAATTTGTGATCCAACTGTTCTTTAAAGTTGTGATGACTAGTTTTCCGGTATTTGCAACTAGTTTTTACGGTTAATACAACTATTTTCTAATGAACTGTTTTTTGTTAGTTGCAGCAACTATCATGTTTTCTCTCAGTGTACTTTTAAAACATTTCTCATCACATTTACAAAGTATTAAAACAAGAAAAACAAGAATAATTACTCTGAACAAACCCGGTCCGTTATCATGGAAATAATTTCAACGTTGGCAAAAGCGTTTTCAATGTAAATAATTGTCCGGAATAGCACACGTTTCATATCTGATGTAATAACAATAACGAAGTAATTTGCGAGACATGAAAGTAAATAAATGAGACAAATTTATAAGTATCCAGACGTGTAGGAAGAAGTTAAAGTATTTGCATATGAAATTACATTTGGCCTGACTGATGTTGATATTGCATGACCGGTAAACGGAGAATAAAAGAGTGCATAATATAGATTGAAATTTGCATCGGAATAGTCATACGTAACGTGTATATTTATGAATACGAAACGTGCATTTAAAAAGTACAGTGTTCTTGCAATTTGTATTCGGTTTTGTTAGATTCGAGCCGAACAAACGTAATATCTACGGCCCGATGTGTCCAGTCCAATTTTGTTCCCGGGTTTTCAGTCGAATTGAACAATCTTTAATCCTCATTAAAGTGTCGAATAAACGAAAGCGCAACGCGGCGGATTTTTGCCTTTTATTATCATTTCATTCGAATCAAAATATTATTCCGTTTGAAAATAACGTGAAAAAGGGGTAACAAATATAATGAGGCTTTTAATTCATTGCGAAATTTTTGTAATGTCTATTTAAAAGAAAGTTAAATTAATCATTTTAAAGCTGCAGTTCAGCGAACTTTCGTACACGCTATGGAACTGAAAAATGAGTAATTAAAAATTAATTAAAGTTGCATCTTTTGCACCGTTTTAAAGTCTAATTGACTAGTGTAAAATTACGAAAATTTCTACGCATCTTTGTCCCGCATATTTTGCATAAACGATATTATTTCCACACGTTTAACTTTACAATACTTGTATTATAAACAAATTAATGTTAATGTAAATCAATTATAAATTAATGCAATATATGCATGAAAATAAATCATTAATGTGAGAATTATTATAAATTCGCAAACACTATATATACACACACAAAACTGTCTATTTAAAAATAATAGTCTTCTTATGTCTAATAGATTTTCTATTTAATATTCCTAAAAATTCTTAGCACAAGAATATTTCTATTTATGATAAATATATTCTATTTCATGTAAACAGAAATCAAACTGCAGTTTCTTCAGAGTAGCTACAGTATGATTTTTTTATTTTTGCAAAAATATTGAGGCAATAATAATACAAAAAAAAAATTCCTCAAATTATTACAATGAAACTTATTAAAATTGCGATATGTCATTTTTGATATTAGAAAAGGGCCTTGCCGCAAGAGGTCGATTATCAGCGACTCTTGCCCTCTCCTTAATTTAAATATTAAACGAAACAATGGCGAGGCGCGGTGACTTCTGAAGCGAGAATATACGATCTAATTTACATGGCGCAAAACACGTAACCCTCGCGCGTATTTCTTTGTAACGGGCGCAATATATATCGCGCTCGAATCAGAGAACGAAAAGGAGAAATAGGAGACCGCGAATGCATACTCACGTGCACTTTATCCGTCATCCCTTTGAGTCTTTGAATGAACTCTGTCGTGGAGTGCGCGCGTTCCGACAGCTGCTGCAGATTATATGACAATTCCGTCTGTAACACGTAAAAAAACACACGCGACACTAGAGTGATATTATCAGACTGCCATGAATTCAATTTTTCATGTACGTACGTCAAATTTCTGTTCCTTTATTTCGCAAAGCGAAAATGCAATCACGAAATATCCTCATAGTCAAACGTTGAAATTCATTTTACTTTCAGTGACCATGCATTGGATTGAAAAGTAATTCGTACGGAAAGTTATCTCTCCGGTACTCCTTTTTTTTGTGTTTGGTCGCTGCATTTACCTTTTTTTTTTTTTTTTTTTTTTTTTTTTTTTGTACACTGTTAATCATTTGATCAAAATAGTTCTCCTACACAGAGAGAAATTTATCAGTAGTTGATACTACTAATAAAACTCTTTGTAAGATAATGTATAATATGATATATAATATTAAGTCATTATAATATTAGGTAGTACTTAAAAAGAAAGTCAAGAAATACTTGTTATATCATAGTCATCAGACGCGCAGCACTCACTGAAAATATATTTATAACATTAAAATTTGTTAGCTTCGTCAACTCGTTATTAATACTTGTTGTATAAATGTTAAAATATGATGAATTCGATTAAAATAAATACTAAAATATTCCATCAGTTCTAGGATATGTCAAGTTTAGATAAATGTTGTCATCATTTTAACGTTAACTCAACGTGTAATTAACGTTTCTTGTCACTATATACATAAAATCAATGTTCAATTTAAATTCAAATAATATCCCTAGTAAAAATGAAACATATATTTGACCATATATGTTTTTTCTTAATACATATATGACCATATATGGGCATATAAGTTTCTCTCCAC
Organism: Leptoteleia sp. ZL-2020; assembly: GCA_022817305.1. Lineage (NCBI taxonomy): Eukaryota > Metazoa > Arthropoda > Insecta > Hymenoptera > Scelionidae > Leptoteleia > Leptoteleia sp. ZL-2020. The sequence continues at coordinate 17,519 of JABFPN010001787.1, read as the reverse complement.
CCATGTATGAGCATATATGACTATATATGGTTGATATATGGTTGATATAGCCATATTTGGCCATGTATTGTTGGTATATGATAATAATTGGTTTCTCAATATTATTACTAGGAAATTTAAATGTTTTAATTTATAATTCTTCTATATAAATAACTAAACTGTATTATACTATCGACGTTTAATATCAATTACCCTTAAAAGTCAACTTGATTATAAACTTAAACTCCCATTGCTTCACCGTAAAATTATTACAAAAGCCAACTCATTCCGAATAAATCATTTGATCGATATAAAACGACATTCTTAAAGATCTCTCGCTCGGGATAATAATTTTATTTTCCCGCGATAATATGAAAATCGCGCGATCCATTGTGCGACTAATGCATATATGGATGACCATAAACGGGGACACAGTGCGGCTATAATTTTTGATTTGCAAAAGGAGCGTGAAGATCGCCGCTCGATGAAATGATAATGGAACGATCGCGAAGGCCGGTCAACGGCAACGAGGTTGGGCAGTTGCGTTGATACGCGTGCATTTATGGCCTTGCAAAATACACGCGGCCGGGGGTGGTTCAATGAACGTGGATAATGCGTCGCTATTGCGGAGTGCGCCGTAAATGTATGCACCCGTGCGGAGTGCACACGCTAAGTGCGTTTGTTTGCATACGAGCCCAGACGACGAGCCGACACGGTATTGTATGTTAACAGACCGAATCGACACCTCTTTTTTTTCCCCCTATATATTTTTTTCCTTCATTTTTTTTACTCGTTCAACATCCAGCAAATTCGTTATTCCACTTTTGCCAACAAAAATCAAAACGCAGCTCTCTCTCCGATGAAGCTAAATTATTATTCCAAGGTTGCAGTTGTAAGTTTTAAATAAGCAGAATTATATGGCGTTTTTTGTAAATGTGAAAAATTATATTTTTAAATGATTTAAGTAATTCTTTCCTTAATTCGTTCCAAGTTCAAAAAATTTCCTTTGCCAGGAAATGGTATAGAGGAAATAATTTTTTTTTTAGAAAGATTTTTCTGTCCTTTTGTCCGTATCATTTAGTAAAGAGTGCTATGTAATACGAGATATATCAATCATTATTTTTTTTTTATTATTAATTTTTATCGAATCAAAATGGGATTAAATAAAATTTGGTGAACTCTCTATTAAAAACTTTTGTACCGTACGAATTGAAATAAAATCCCGCGCCGTTGAATACCTTTGAAATCTCGCACTATTGCAAATCACAATGCAAACTTTTGCGAAAATCGCAATAATTTTCCGCTCCCATATTTACCGGATACTGATACAAATGTTATGCATCGAAATGTAATAAAAATGTCCAATTTCGTTGCGTCCAATTTCAACTTGTTTCCAGATAAATCATTCAAAGCTGGAGCGCGTTGACTGTTCCAGCGCTGCGTTATGGATCACTCTATATTGTCGAGTTAATTTCAATTCATTTCCAGTTTTCATTTCTTTTTCATTAACTTTAATTAGGTATCGAATTTATCGACCGATATTAATATCGCAAAGAGTTGCGCGGATTTCATTAAAATTTATTGAAATTTAATTCTATCAATAAAAGAAAAACTCTCATCGTCGCTGGACAAATCTCGATTTAAAATGAAAAATTCCAAAAGTTAGGTAACCGTGTTAAATATTTTATTGTTACCAAGAAAATGTACTATATAATATATATATAGTTAATATTATTATCCTTATTTTTCTAGGTGTTAATATACCTTTTATATTACGTTAAATAAAAATATATGTTTGTCATGTATGACGCACATATGCCCCATATATATTGATTTTTACATATTATAACATCTATGTCACATACGTGGAACATTTATGCAGTGCAAATCATATATGTGACATATATGCCACATATATGTTGATGTTTACCTAGGATTTTTATTAACAATATAAAATGCATAAAAATAAATACAAATTATATTAACGTACATATATATAAGAAAAATAAACGTTTTCTTATCTTCCTCGACGAAAAAAAAAATGTCATTAAAATGCCAACAGCACGTAAATATGACGAGTTTGCGTATCGGTAGCACCTTTTGCCCGTTTGCATAAGTGAAACGCGCGTGTGCGCGTATTTTAACGAGAGGCCTCGCTCGCAGTACATTTCGGAGTCCGCTTCCTCGTTCGTTTCTTTTCTTAGCGCACGAACAAAGGCCATTCAGAAACAGGATATTTCAAACTTTGTAAACTCGATCGGCGTGTATTCGATTTTCATGTATTTTCAACTTCGTCTGCGTACGGATCCCCTTGAATGCTCTTTTCGTATGCTAATAAGATTTTACGACGGGAAGATGCATGCCGGAGCAAATTAAATCGGACTGACAAGCAAAAACACGAGAATGAGTCGGACGGGGCGGGGCGGGCGGAGGGATAGTTTGGTTAAATGTCTAGTTCAGCAGATTTTGTTTACACGAAATACTCAATGGATTTACGTTTGTCATAGGAAAAGAAAAACGTCATTGCGAATGCAATTATAATAACAATTGTTATTATCATTCGTAACAAGTCTGCAATAATATTATTATATTTATTTTTATCTGTCGACAAATAGATTTACAAAGCTACCCAGTAATAATCAACATATATGCGGCATATATGGTAAACATATACTAAGAAAAAAAATATAGGATTTATAACTAAAACCGTTTGGTTAAATACATTTAGTTAAAAACTAAAAGAGCTAAAAAAAAGACGTTTAATTAATTTAGGTAAACAAAATTATTGTTTCAATAACAAATATTTTTGGTTACAGTAACTAAAAGAACATATTTGGTTATTTCAACCAAAATTTTTAGTGAGCTAAAGAAGAAACAAATTTTTGATTACCACAATCAAACATTTTTCTCCATATATTTTTATATGGGTACCAATTGAGAAAATATTTATTATCTATTAGAATGAAAGAATTAAACAATATCGCTGTTTTTTTCATCGAAGGATTTAAACGTTTAAGTTTGAACGTTGGACTGATAAATTCATAAGCATAACAGCGCGCGTTCAAAAGGCCTCGATCCCATTGAATTACAGTACAAAGATTGACGTTTTTCCAGCTTATCGAGATGATACGAGTACACGTGTGTTAAATATGCCGTGCGTGTACTCTGACCATAATCACTGCGCGCCACGAGCTCGTATTCAAAAAAACAATACTTGTCATCGATCGTCTATATAGATTATTATAATTTATATTATTTTAATCTTACATCGCATTTTAATAAACTTACGTCACACTTTTACTCAATGCCGTACAAGTTCGTACAAGAAATTTGTCCATATATATGATATAGCTATGCTCTGTAAGACTTTATCTATAGGGAAAGAGATTTATCAATAATTCTTGTGATATTTTATAGTAACTCAAGGATATACTGACTGCGAGGTAACAGGTTCCATTTCTCGAGAACGACACCTTTTTTTAGTAATTTTAAAAATATATTTTACATATCTCAATATATCATATATCAGTACTATAAATACTAATATATCCCCATCTTATTATAAAATATACTAGCAACTACTAATACATTTCTCTCGGCATAAATTTCCCTTTTTAGGTCTAATCAAACTCTTGAATCAACGAAAATTGTTGCGGGGTTTAAAATAAATTTACAAGGGATTGGCTTTAAGAGCTCTGTTTACAGTATCGCGCATTTAAATAACGAACCACACATTTCATCAAAAATACATGCAAAAAATCAGCAGACGTCCTCATAAATTATTCAAAAAAAAAAAAAAAGAAAGAAAAAAAAAAGCAATCTGCGCAGTATGGGTCGCGTAAAACAAAAATCGTGATCCGACTGTATTCCGACGAATATTTGTTGCAAATAATAATCGTCTGATTAAAATATCCCGACAAGCGGATTTTCAAATCTCTCACGTACAAATTACATGTTGTTTAATAAATCAAAAGTTCATTCGTCCGCGAGAAACAACGGACGGCGGCGGCTAATAAAATCAATCAGAATGCGTGCTAGGCGCGCAACGTAGCCTCGTTATTGATGCTGAAAATGCAACGTGAATTGTTGTATAGGTTTCAATTTGCAGCTCGCAAGCCCGTCTTAAATTATGGATACTCCGTCATTCGTGCTCGAAGGTAATTAAGTTACTCCTTAAGAGCCACCTCAAACTCAGCCTGAATAATTTGCGCAACGTCGGTTGTTGAAGACTGTTACGTATTAGCAAAGCCGAATCTTCCGAGTCATACCACGCGCGCTATCATTTTTTATAACGCGTCAAAAACGTGATGTAAAGTCGTATAATATTAATCATAAAATAATAGAAAGCTCATTTTTAAGCGTTGAATTAATATTGAAGAAGTTATGCGTTACTTGAAGTCATTCTAACAATAATATCAATTGTTTATAGATGCGCGACTGCGCCACCCTACAAGGGTGGTAAACAATCCCTGACTACGTTAATTAATATTAATATTAAACAACCGAAAATATTAAAATTATTATTTCATTAATGTAATTTAAAGATTCATCTGAATTAGGGTTCCTTTTTTTAGTTTTAATATATTATTTTAGGAAAATATTTAAATTTAAACAAATTTTTCGTCCGTCCAACAGGATATTATTTCAATGAAATGGAACTTTTTCCTTTTTCCATTTGAAATAATAAATAAGCGAAGATATTGAATTGAAACATCCGCTTGAGAAAATGGCTTTAGCAATAACAAGTGTGGTTGAACTTTTGATCTTGATTTTTGTCCCGCGCCTCAAGAGTTACCTCGAAGTTAACTGCATTATTACATTCTTCGCGGAGTCCCTGAGGTCATCTAGGTAACTTTCTGACGCGAGGATACGTGCGAATGTGGTGTGAATTATTACGTACGGTTAATCACGCGATTACCCTATCCGTTATTAATTTTCGCCATCGCGGCAAACTGATTGTTATTTCGCGGTGTAAAAAGCTATAATTTCCCGGACCGAAAAAAAGGTGCCGTTGAAAGAGGGCCAAATCTTGCAACTCGACGCACTTTTTCGCCCAACTTTCCCCAGTATTTGCCGTGCATTTTCCATTAATCACCGTATGACTTGTTTCCCCGCGAAATTCCATTACAAATGCATGGAAAATTATTCCCTCGCCCAATCAACGACAATAAATTTCAAGTTTCGCCAACGAAAATGAAACGTGATTACAATTTACATCGATTCACGGTGTGTAATCAAATCAAAACAAAAATTGTAAACACTTGAAACGCGCGTTTTTTGCTCGCAAGTTGTGAGTCGCGTATGAAGATGGCGGAGGATGGGAATGAAAATGAAAACAAACAATGGGAATGAAAATAAATAAATAAAAAGAATTTTGTAAGTTAGTAGATATTAAAATCATTGCGAATTAATTAAGAATAACAATATTAATAATAATAAACATATATATGAACAAAGTAATGAAGTCATAAAAATAAATTAAAAACATTAAAAATAACGTCTGTAAATTATTGAGAAAATCAAATTTACGTCACTAAAAGTAAAAGGAACAAATATCTACAAATTCCACCGTGGTATTTCGTATAATATAGAAAACAAAATCTAAAAATAATCCATTATAAATCATGTCGATTAAAAAGATAAAATTATTCGAAATAAACGTAAATTTCGGAAAAATAAGAAAAAGTAAATTTGGCAAATTTTACAGTACTCTCAGTTACAAAGCAATAAACAATAAACTTGGACTGAATCTGACCAAAATATAAAGTTGAACTTTAAAAAATATTAACCAAAATAACTATCGCGAACGTTGAAATAAAATGTTCCACGCGGAGCAATATAAAAGAAATAAAATGTGACTAAAATCGCCAGCATTGTCTCGCATTTAATCGGAGTATTTGCAGTTTTAATTGCGAAATGTTTAATTCCCGTTAGAGTAGATAATTTAGGTTCGTGCCAAGGCACAATTGGTCACGTCGAATCGCACAAAGGAACGGTTCATTTTGAGCCGAGCGGCTTGCACATATATTTGAGTCGTTGTCATAAGGTCGCCCGCTTGCGCCCGTTCGAACTCCGTTATCAGGAGGTCACGGCACTACGCAGCCCTTTCAAAGCGAAGCTTACTATCTCGCTGCCTTTCCCTTTCGTCGTTAACCCCTCCGCAGACAGGGCCCTAAATAAACACGATATTCGCACGTCCTATAAAATGTAAAGCTTCCCCTTAAATTGACCCTAAAAAATACATTGTCTGCAATTGACAACCGTGTTCTCTTCCGATAAGAATTATCTGCCTCGAGTCGTTTAACATTAATAGAGAATAACGAAACTTTATTCAGAACACATTTTCTACGTGGTTGTTAAAGTAGACATTGAATTGTTTGTTAACAATTGAGACATTGACATGTAAAAACAAATCCTTTTTTAAGGAATTCTATAGGAATATATAATATTTTTGAATATTTTGAAAACTTTATCGTTTTTGAAGTGCTGCATTGTTTATGACATAAAGTTTACATATACCGGAATAATTAACAAAAAAAATTTCGGGATCAGTACTCATAAAAAAGAATTTATATAAATGCCATAAATGTGACATATATGCGAAATCTGACATTTTATATATCTTATATACAGCTTTAAAAAGATGAATATCTAATACCTAATTACAAAATATGTGGCAAATATTTATCAAAGTTTTGTACAAATTTAATTTTTGGAAAAAAGGAATCAGCAAATTTAACATTCAAAATCAAATTAAGAACTTACAATTATTGACGGTTGAAATTCAAAGTGATTGATTTCTTTGCTATATATTAGCATGATAATTAGTCTTGCTTTTTGTTAAATTGGATATCATTAGACACAGTGTAGCGTAAACGCTTTTCATTAGATATAATGCACATTTGTCTTTGTCCTAATGAGTTAAAGCTCACGGTGTTGAATTATAGTTTAATGTCACAGCAACGTGTTGTTTCCCGCGAGCATCGATGCAGACGAAATATACTACTATAGTACGCAACTTTGCCACAATTTATCTCTGGTTAAATTTTTTCATGTCTGCGGTAAGCGAAATTTATAATCAACCGCCTTTCCTCGTGTTAATTTCGCCAACTGTGCTTTAAGAATCCATTAATAAAACCAAACGATAAATCGTAGTTAAATAAAATCAGAAGAAACTGTTATAAAAAACTGAATTTAATATTTGCACTCGTATATTATTGAAGTGTAACTTTTTATGGAAAGCCATTTACAAAGTCATCCAAATTCAGAGACTTACACTATACCTATATACACGTTAAAGCTATAGACTTTACAAATATTTAAATTTCTTTTTCTAATTCTTAATATTCTATCTTTTTCATTCACGTACTGATCCAGAAGATCCCGAAGAAGTCCTACTTATCTTGCATGGTACAGAATTTTATTATTTATAATGAAGTAGCATTCAATGATTTCTACTGAACGAAACTTTCATCTTTTGACTATAAAATATATATATAATAAAAAATGTTGCAAAATTCTTAAAATTTCCTCAAAGTTGTCAGTCCTCTTTTCCCCCCAATGGTTTCCATTTAATTCTTACACCGGGTCGCAATTGTGACTGGCCGAATTCGAGCGGTAAGACGTTCCTCCGGACGGAGACAGTGACGCAGGAATGCGGAATTTATGACAACGCCCTGTGCAGGGTGGCAGAATTTGCGAACGCACCCGCGACGGTATCCGCTCTTTCTCTCGGTGTGTCTGGCACCAGACACCGAGGCAAGCTAGACGAGAATGTCGTTCGCTTCTGTGTCAACACAAACGACCCTCAGTATAATGTACGTGTATGTGTGTGTGTGTGTGTGCATGTGGTTGGGAGGACGGGGTGTATATAGAGCGCGCCCAGCTATCCCGTGTCTTTCGCAAGCTGCGCCACTGGCAAGCAAACACTGTGACCAAACCACCGATTGCTCGTATCCCTAAACGCGCCACACTCTTGTTTCCCATTTCCCGTATACCGCCTTTGTTCCTTCTTTCATTTTGACCATCGATATGTGCGCTGAATGTAAACGGGGGAAACCACCCCCCCCCCCTTCCCGTGCACCAGACGAACTCTGCCGATACAAATGTTAGGCTGAGCAAAATACCGAAACAAAAGCGAAGACTTGCGAGGACGCTTCAAATAAATTGCTACGTTATGGCGATGCAGCATGGAAAGTGCAATTTTTTTTTTCTTTGCTCGCAGACCCGGATAAATGTGCCCATGTAAAAGTAAATATACATGTATATATGAGACGTATGTGTTACATATGTGTCATGTATATATTCTAGGTCACATAAATGCCTCATATATACACATATGTGTGGTATATATGTGGCCATATATGTAAGATATATGTAACGTACATGGCAACTATGTGTACGAATTTTTACATTGGTAAAGTATTGTAAATCATTTAACTTTTGAAGGGGAACATTTTTGGCAAAATGTGGAACTTGTTAACGATGAAGTTAATTAATCATTAAAATTTATCCTTTACGATACCGAAATTCAAGAATTAACGAGTGCTCAAACACAAAGGACTAAGAAAAGTACGATTATTCATAATTAACAGAAAAAAGATAATTTCACAATTTGATCATAATGCAGGTCGTAAAAGGTTAATATCCCTAATAACTACAGATTATGTAAATTTACATAAAGTTTACATGTGCCCGCCTCCTCTTTGGGTTGCATTATTTACATAAATTGAATACATTAACTTCTTTTGAACACGGAAGAATATATGAAATAAAATGTCAGTATCTTTTTATTAGTAGAAATACTGCCATTTAAAAGCGGCAACGGCATAAAAAGTTTATATTACGAAAAAGTATAATAATGATAATAATTACGAAATAATAAAAAAAAATATCGTGCGCGCAATTGTATTCAAATTTTGCGTTTAATATTAACCTTTTTCACAAGAAAAGAAAATTAACTGATATGAAGTATAAATTCTTAAAGCAGTTAATTATTAACATTTCCTTTTCTTCCTTTTTTTCCTCCAGTAATATGTTAAATTCAACAAAATTCATTTCATGATATTAATATTTTTTTTTTTTAAAGAAGATAAAGTATTATACTGAAAAGTAATACTTCTAATTAATGTCTTTCGGATACGAATTAAAATACGCGCACTAAATGCAAAAGAATCCTTAATATTCACTTAATTAAAACATTTACTTACTTCTAATTAAACATTTCCTTTCTTTAGAATTTAAGTTATCCGATTCTGATAAGTACTTCGTTCTTTGAAAATAGTTCGGATCTTAGTAAGGAATTTCTTATCAGTACATTGAAAAATCAAATTTTCTTTGAATTTGCATATTCCTAACTAAAGAATGTTTTTTTTTTCTTCTTTCTTTCTTTTTTTACGCAAATGTCTGCCTTGCCTTATTTAATTTTCATTGAATATCCTTTTTCATTTAATTTTTTATCTTCCCTTTATGTTTTAGACGTACATAAACTTATTTTCTTGCAATTATTAATTGCAATCTCGCTTAATAATTACTTGGAAATACTTTATGATCAATAAATGTATTAATATCCGATGCGAATTCGAATAATTATAGTATTAAAAAAATTACATTACAAACAGGAGGTTTTTACCGAACTTGCATCTGTTTGTATTCTCCGGAGGCCGGTAGTTCCTATTTATACATATCAAGTTTCCTACCTGCGTTTACTTTAATGATTAAAAGTTGGGATACTCGTGGGAAAAGTGTTTGATGACGTATCTAAATTAAGGCAACGCACTATTCGTTCAATTTTTGGCGTTAATGGACGTACGATATAAAATTACACTTGAGTTTATAATTAATAATAAACAATAACATAATTATTATATAACATAAAAATTAAAATAAAAAAGATCATATCCTTGTCTACTTCCACATTCAACATAAACCCACTTCTAACTGCTTTAAAATCCAAAAAATATACAATTTCTTTCCATTAAATTCTTCCAACTTTTCGTTCAATTGATTGACTGTTTAATATCCTATAATAAAACTTATATATATATATTAAATACTTGTTAAGAAAAGTTTAATTGAACTTCACAAAAAACGAGGTCGTTGGACCATACGTTGACTTGTTCTACTGAATCTCCAATATTTTCTTTACTTATACTCAACCGGCAGAAACAGTCAAAAATAAGAATATTCTTAATAAATATGGAATACATATAATCCTCGTCCAGGACAAAAAAATCAAGCCGAGAATAGCAGCGTTAACAAACAGCGCAAAATTGCAATTCACTTCCCCATAATTTCGAAGCGACTTTATAGTGGTCTTTCCTTCAAACGTTAAATATGTGCAAATGAAGTACCAAAAATCGAGGCGCAACAAAAAGTGAGAAACGTATAAAAGCGGCGATGAAAAGGCACGCGATAACATCGCCGGCTATGACGCTAGTTAAGTACATATTATTACGGCATTACCGCGGTATTTCCATGCGCCGACCTCGCCGGGATCCGAAAGAAAAAAAAAGAAAGAAAAAAAAAAAAGAACCATTCCCGGCAACGCTAAGACTCGGCTGCTCGTAAAAAGGCTTTGCTCATCATGACTCGGTGCAATCGCCGTCGACTGTGCAATTGCACTCGCCGATAAGGCGACATTAAACGGGCCTAATTTGAATTAACGTTACGCCCCCAGATCGACGAAAATCCGCCGAGTCATTCTTAAATTGGATCAGTGTTACGTTTTAATGGCGCAAAAACTTGCGCAACTAATACTGCTCGGTAATGGGAATAAAATTATTCTTTCGCATTTCTGTCTGGTCGATAATTTTTTTTGCTATTCTAGTAACTCAAAATTACGTAATTAATATGAAACTATAAAAATGTCTTTGCCATAAATGTAACTAATAAATTTGCAACTGTTACATTACAATTTAATTCTTTCTCCAAATTCAAAATTGAGTAGAAAAAAAACAAAAAAAAAACAAAACAAAAAAAAAATAAAGAAAAAGAAAACAAAACCTGAATCGAATCGAAAGTAACTGTATTGGAAGCGTGAGCGCTGACCCGTGAATCACACTTTAATTACCACCAAAAAATGCGCCTTTATTACCGCGGCGGGGTGCAACTCCATTGCCATTCAATAACTTGTCTGCGAATCAACTCGTAAAGTACGCGGAAGCGTATTGCACCGGGGCATTTGCCGTGTGCCGCGGCTCTACTGACCGCGCCAAAAACATTGTCCACCCTTCCATTTTACCCCCCATCCCCCTTCCCCACTCCACACCTACCCCGTTCGACCAGTATGGGCTTAAAGCGGAAAAAGGTGAGCTTCCCTCGAATTTTGATCTGCGGTCGCTGTGATAGTAATAGTACTATTATGCTTCTTTAGCTCGTTCCCTTTTATCCCTCCCCGATGCGTTTACTTTTAGGGCGATGAGCGGAGGTGATTAATTATTAAGCCCATCGAGTTTCGACTGGCTAGTTCTCAGAATTGAAGATGACTTTTTTTTTTATTTCGCGGGTTGGAGCTTTGCGCAGCAACCATAGATGAAGGATATTGAATTTCCATTTGGGTCGACGAATACCATGAGTGTAAAATGAAGGGTATCAGCGAATATTATTATTATTATTATTATTATAATTATCATTATATGATATTAATGGAAGATAATTGTATAAAGATAATATAACGATTTTTAATCTGCGCTGAAATATTCGGACAAAATCGATTTGATTGAATTAATTAAATTTACGTACGAAAAACGATATTATATTTCTCAATTTGAAATTTGTGGTTAAATGAAATTGAATTTTTTTTAAATGCAATTTAAGTCAATTTCCTAACTTTATTATCCACTCAATTTTAGTGATTTAAATCGTAAATTGTTTAAATTCGTTAAACGAATGTAAACTTAATTAATATGAGCCAGATTTCGATTTTGCATCTTGTCTTAGGTCTGTCTGATTACTTAAGTCAGCATAATCAGCGTCTATATCAATATTTGTTGTTCCTGAATTTGATTCAGGATTTAATGAATAACTATCGTAACTACAAAAAGGACATACTTTGTTACGTTCAAAAAGTGTTCTCAATACACCAAGGAAATATTCTGATGTTCAACTACAGAAATATTTATAAGACATTTTCAGATATTAATATTTTTAGATACTCCAGATATATACCATACATATTCCCGGAGATTATTATAGGAGTATTTTAAAATACTTACAGTACCGGTCATAAGTTTAGGCTCACTTGTTATTAAATCAGAATTTTGAAGTTTTTTTCTAAGATTTGTATTTATATACATGTATCTTAATTTATTTTGTATACATATTTATATTATATTATATATTATATATTATATTTAAAATAAATATAAAGTGGAATAATATAATACATAAGATATTATAATGAATCATATAAAAATTTATTCATTTTTAAAAAATCAAGAGTGAGTCTAAACTTATGACCGGTACTGTATAAATATAAATTGCATACCATATTAAATCTTATCAGAAAACAATAAATTTTTAAATATAAAGCAGTCCTGTACAAATTTGAGAACAAAATAAACTGAGCCCTATTTGCAATTTTTACTTTAAAAACATTTCGTTCTTCAATACCGTTCAAAAAATTGCAAAAAATAATTTTTCAGTTAATCCGCAGCATCTCCAGAATCTACTTTACGTCCCGAGATATTTTACGTGGCAACCCTCTTAAAAATGAATTCACATTTAAATGTCCAGGCGCGGCACTTTCCGGCGCGATTCTCTTTTTTTTCTTCTTCTTCATCCTGGCAAAAAGTACGTATCGATTAGAAAGCGAAAGAGGAAGTCGCGCACACTTGTAGGGCCAACGCGTGGATGAGATTTGGCACTTGGCCCGCGACGGACACGATGCCACGGCCAGTACATATGGCCACTGGCAATAAAGATCCCGGGGATTGTAGAACGTAACTGGCAATAAAATTGCTAATTCTCCCCCCGACGCTGAGCCTCATCTAAATTCCACTTGGTTCATTGCCACGCTGCCTCGTGTATCGCCGCAATCCGATTACCAGATCGATGACTGCAAAAACTAAGCACTAGCCGATTTTGTCAAATAAACTTGGTTCGCCAGATTGCAACCTAAATGGTTGATCGCGCGAAGACTCCGGGGGGGGGGGGGGGGAAGAGTTTAAAGTAGAATTTGATGATCACACGCGAAATCCCTCCTGTTTCACGAAGAATAAAGTGATCCACTTCGTTTTCGAAAAAATACAATGGGAAAAAATTGTAAAAAATTGATAATTTTCATCATAATTTGAGGACACGATGATCAATGTTGGGGAAAGTACAATGGAAAATTGTACAATGTACTTAAAAATTTGTAATTATAAAGTGAAAAATCAAAATATTTAAGTATTTTATGAATAAATATTATAATTTTTTATTGTACTTTTGTAGCATTGTTCCATATGTCTTCATAACACAGAAAAAGATTACAATTCTTGGAAAAGTTTTTCTCTCAGTGTATAAGTAATTTTATTTATTTAATTTAACTTTGTAAAGTTTCTCTTGCTTAACGTAAATTAGGGTTAAATTTTAAATTAACTTATTTAGCAAGGTTGAATTAAGTTCGTTGAACTTGTTGAAACTTATTATACTTTATTTCAAACTTATATTAATTATTTTAGGAATTATTAAAATTATAAACTTTTTAAAGTTAAATTCTTTATAAGGTTAAGTTGATTAAGGTTAAAGTGTCCTTTTCGGTAAAGCAAACCATTTAGATTAAGTACAATTTTTAGTTTCTTTTTTATTTTAATTCAATTGAGCACTTTTTAGCGAAGTTTACTTAAATTTTTTAATATAGTTTATTTGATTTACCAATTGTAAATTAACATTGTAACAAATTAATCTTTGTAATTTGAACTTTAATTTTTATAGAAAGCAATCTAGAGTAACTTAAAATTAATATTATTTGAAATTTTTTGAATCTTTAATTTCTTATACACTTCTACCACATTGAAGATAATTATTATTGTAGAACTTTATAAATAGAAGACAATTTTTCTCTCCATTTAATACAAACAGTGCAGTTGAAATGAAGTATAAACGTATGTATATAAATGTAAATATTAAAAAAAATTTGTTCATTTCCCTCTGGAAAAACTGTATAAAATTTTCATTTCAAACCCCGCTACATTTCGTTTTTTCTTCCGAAATAGTTCCTTTCCATTACCGAGAGCGAACAATTAATATTTGTTTGAACGAGAAAAGCACTCGGTTTCGTGAAAAACGCGGAAGAAGCAGGCCAAAAAAAGAGTGCTTACACAAAACGGCGGCGAACATAGCGGAAGCCCTGAAAAAGTTTGAGATCTTTGGGAATAGTTTCCCGTCGAGTTCATCAGAATCAAGCTCGAACTATTGTGTTAAGAAGTGCAACAGTGTGCGATGACTTTCGAACGGATATAAATAATTCAAAGCGTTCCTCTTTCCAGATAAAGTCGCGTATTCTTCGCTATGAACGATTCTTTTAGGAATTTTAAAATCCGCTTGAGGTGAAAGTAAAATTCATTTTTACATTTCAGTTAAATAACATTCTCTTTTTTCCTTACACGGGAAATAATAATAAATTTAAATATATATTTTTCAATTAATAAAAAAAAAACAACTTTTTTGTGGACATATCTTGTCTGTTCACAGTTTGTTTACATTCGAACCGGTTTACAAACTAGTTTTGTCACCTTCAAATTTATTTGTAAACAAGTGTGTTTACCAACAAACTTGTTTGTCAACAAATCTGCTCAAAACAATAATATTTTGTTTAATAAAGTTCAACATATATGGACAATTTCTTACGGTACGTAAAAAGTTATAAAAATATCCAATGTCTTGGTTAAAGGGGTAATAAAAAAAAATATATTAGATCTATAGCGAGGAAAGAGACATTAATATGATAACACGGGGAATCATATCACACGGCTCGTGTAAACATTTTACAACATTATGACCTACTGGTCTCGCTCGGGACGACAAAGATTGCATTGCCTGTTGATGCTTAATGGGATCTTGGTGGAAGTTTGCGTTGTAATGAAACTTTTTCATTGGGTAATTTTTCGAATCGTTGTGTACCTTAATTGCGCGGACGCTGAACCGAAATTTATCTAAATGCGATCCAGATGCAGGCAATGCTTTCACGCTCAATATATTCCAAAATATTCTGGCTGATAGAACTTTAACGAGAGAGTCGGCTGCTTGAAACATTTGTACGACTCGACGATATCAGTTTCCAGGAAGTTAACGAGCTTTACTTCACCGGTCGCGAACATGCGCGCGGAAAAATGCCTGAATTTATTGACTGCATGCACGCTGAGAGAAATTTATTAGTAGTTGCTACTATATTTTATAATAACTCGGGGATGTATGTGTGCATTCGTACTATTTCTTACGAAATGATATAGTATTTTATGAAAAAGATATTCGAAAAAAAACTTCGATATCAAGGAACACGTTATCCCGTAGTCACCAATACCGTCGACGCTTAGAAAAATGATGTTAGAATAATCCGATTAAAATAAGTGGACATTTTTTACAATGTAGGAACTACAAAAAAATTCCTCTCGATGTCGATAAAAAAATTCAAAAGTATTATAAAATTATTATTATTTGAATTCAATAATCATATTTCAACATTTATACAACTCCAGATACTTTATAACTTTGAAAAATTGAAATCTTTAAATAAAATATCTTCGTTAAGAATTTCGAATAAATAACTTTTTTGCAAAATCGGATAAATTGGATTCATGTTCATTGAGTGCCTTTATTGTTTCAATGTGAATATTAATAGTTTGTTCAAAGAAAAGAAACAACTTCCAAATGAACGTTTAACCTGATCTACATTGTATTATGCCAATCGAATTGATACCAGTCGTTCGACGCATCTGTTACATCTTGTTTCGCGTCATTATTGATGCATAATTCATGCTGAAAATGCAGATACCCGTGAACTAAACGAGATATTTCTTTCCCATCGTTTTTCAGCGGCTATAAGAATTTCCCATTTGAAAATACTCAAATCTTTCAGCCAAATTAAAAAAAAAAATTAAATTAACAATAAATATTTTAACATTTGTAATAAATATTTAATTAAAGTTACCTCAAACACTGATTAATTGAAAACCACTTTGCTTTTAATCACTTGAAATATCTATATTTATTAAACAAAAATTAAACTTTTTTTAAATAAAGGTCTATTTAAACTTATTTGAAATTTTGTTTAACATTAATTGAATTTAGAAATTCTTTTTTTTTGCAAAAATCTCTGCAAGCAACTACATTTTAAAAGATTTCATTACTTTAAATTTCATGGACAGAAGAACATAATGGTTTCCATGATATTCTGTTTATAAAATGGTCTTTGTCCTACTCTTTATTAATGTATGTTTTGTACAGTCCTCAGTAACATCATCCAAATGCCGTCGTGTAAAATGAAATTGTTCACGACGTAATTAGAATGGGTTTAAATATTTTTACAGCGAATGTCACTTTGATCTCGCTAAGCTTTCCTGAACAGCATTCCTTTGATCTTACGTCAAGCGGATTATGATACGCAGAAATTGTACCAAGATGCAAATAGATACAAATGAGGTACATATAAAGTGATACAAATGATACCATTTGTGTGACATAAATTGCAGTGCAAAAAAAAAGAAATAATTTGTAAAGGCGCTTATTCATCCCGCTTTATCCTTATGACAAAAAGTGGAACTTCATAGTCCACGTAATGAACTATTATTTTGCCTTTAATCAACTATCTTGTCCCCAATTCATTCACAATTATAATAATAAAATTTGTCCACTCTTACGATACGAGACATTTCAGTCCAATTCCATTTACCTTGTCTGATAAGAAAGAATATTTTACTACTTACAATTCGGAACGTTTCTCTTTCGTGATTGCACTTTCGCCAAAATGTTAACAGAATTTTAACAGAATAGCTTGCACCGCTGTCTTACCTGAAACAAAAGGAGATAAAATTTAAATGATATACAATATTCTGTCGATTAAATTTCAAAATTAAATCATTCAATCTTTAAAGGTCATAACTTAATTTCATCCGTCTCATACACGTGCATATATAATTTTATTGCTTTTAATATTCGGGGTCCAATGGTACCCAGAATTTTGGAGGGTTATTTTTCAAGTGCTTGCTTGGTTTTGTGTTATTTTTGGTTAAAGTGATTGAGAGCTATAGATAGAGGAATCATTGTCGCAGTCCCAAACAAAAGTCAATGCAGTCGATTTCTCTTACACTGCAAAAACAAGCGTTCTGTACAGAACGCTTTTGACGCTTTTTTGGAACGTTTCAAATGTTCCTGACTAAAGCGTTTAAAACGTTCCAAAAAAGAACGCATAAAACGTTCTTATCTGTCAACGGTCTATATTAATATGATATTAAAATCAATGTATATAAGTTTTATTATGTATTAATATTATTGGCCCATTATTTTGTTTTATACATTTTAATGTTTCACGACACAAAACAAACGTGCCAAGTTCACGC
>JABFPN010001786.1:0-26383 GCA_022817305.1 Leptoteleia sp. ZL-2020 | reverse complement strand
TTAAGATTTTTAACAAACTGTTCGATAATTCTTATTACATTTATTGCTTCGTCACTACTTTCTCATACAGTTTGATAAATTTTTTCGACATCTGAATAATTTTTCTACTAACTTTTTTCGCCGTGTATATATAAATTTTGTTCGAAGATAGAAACAACATTATGCTATAATTAGGCGTTCCCGGAATGCATTTTACAATTTGATAATGGTCACGTTGATCAATATCAACGAGGTGAAAACTTTAATATTTTTTGATGGAAGCCATTAGGACGATAATCGAGCGAAAACGAGCGACCTAATGAGCCCTTTCTTTGTCCCGAACGGGGAAGGCTCTTGTTTTCATTTTTCCCCCCTTCGTGTGTGTCACTCCGGTGGCGTTCGCGGTCAACTCTCCCAGACATCGGAAACTCGCAACAAATTGAACTTGAACCGATAATTTGCTTCGTTAAGTTCATCGAACGTGACGACGCCCGATGACATTCTAAACGAGGAGTAATTTCATTTTAATTAATGACGGTAAATCAGTTTTTTTTTAATGCTCGGGAAATTGAATTAAAATGATTCGATGAAAGTTGTGGAATCATTCAATGAGCCAGGAAGAACAACCTAAACGACAATTTTATATGCCGAAGAAATATGAATTGGAGCGTAAGAAAATTTATGGAACAGATATGGGACACATATGGGGCATATATAAAATTTTACCTGGGTTGTCCTATCGTTTTTACCATAAAGAATACAACCCTAATAAAAATGAAACATATATGGTTCATATATGGTCCATATATGTTTTAACAACTTCATACAAGGAAATAAGAAATTCATATATGGACATATGTCTCCTTAATCCATATATGGCTTAATCCTTATATAAGGAAAACCTTATACGTCCATATATGAACCTTTTTATTTCCTTACATAAAACTATTAAAACTTATATGAACCATATATGGACCATATATGTTAAATTTTTACTAGGCAAGTAAAAAAAATAAGTAAACATAAATATACGTTAACAACATAAGCCTTATTTATCTATTAATATGGTCGCGATATAAATCGTCCTCACAAAAGCCAGCGAGGGAATAAAATAAACGATTTTGTTGAGTAAATTTATCGAAACGTCCGAAGCGCGCGTCTAATCTTCGCAATGAAATTATTCATACGCAATGCAGAATCACTTTAGCATCCCGCGCGAGGGGGCTTTATGAATAATTGGCTAAAAATGACGGAACGACTTTAACCTGGATGTGCCGGTGCTTAAAAATCACGTTCGAGGCATAAGTCCTGGGCATCGCGGGAGGCATTTCGCAGGCACCTGGAATACGTACGATTTCCTTATGCGCCCGCATTAAGCATACTTCAAACAGCGTTATTATTGCTTCGCAAGCGTGTTTGCAACGGTTACCACATATCGCGAGGCAGTTCCTTCTTTTTTTTTTCCTTTTCTTTTTTTTCCCTCTCCTTTTCCTTCGCAGAGTTATAAATGCGAACGTCGTCAGAAATAATTGAGTCATCTATTTATTTATCCAGCGAAAATGTCAGCCGCTTACCGAGATGATTTCATGGAAGGAGCTTGTTTTAGGCTTCGGTTCTGCTCCCGCAGTGACGCTGCAGAAGTTTCACTTTTAAATTATTCTTTGCCGATCGCTTATTGTCGCGCGGGCATTTATAGAGCGCACTTATTGGATTTAAATTGCCATCGATTAATATGAACTGACGTTAAACTGATATAAATAAAAGCGGGTCAGGTGTGAAAAATGCTTCGAACAATAGATGTGTACGTGGGCTAAATTATTTTGCACTGATCGCTCGTTGTAGATCACTCTTTAAATAAACTGTTTAAACAATTATTTCGGCCAGATGTTGACTAAATATGGCTTAATATGACGTAATATTGAACTTAATTGAATGTAAAGTTCAAGCAAGATCTTGAACCAGTTCGTAATGTATTTTACTTACCTTAAAAATAAAATGTATTGGTAGCCCTGTGAGCTACCAACATAATTAACTTTGACAGTGAATAAAATATCGTACTTGAGTTGAAAAAAGTGGTTTCAGGTTGGCAGCCCTTCGCCTTTGGCCAGAGTTACCAACTTAAAACCACTTTTTCAGAGTTAAGTAATATACTGTTATTAACCTTAAAAATAAAATGTATTGGTAGCCCTGCGAGTTACCAACATATTTCACTTGCACGTTAATTAAAATATTGTACTCAATTTGGAAAAAGGTAGTTTCAGGTTGGCAGCCCTTCGCCTTTGGCCAGGGTTACCAACTTAAAACCACTTTTTTAGAGTTAAGTAATATACTATTAGTCACCTTAAATATAAAATGTATTGGTAGCCCTGAGGACTGACAACTTATTTCATTTTTACTGTCAATAAAATATCGTACTCAACTCAAAAAAAGTGGTTCTAAGTTGGTAACCCTGACCAAAGGCGAAGGGCAGCCAATCTGAAACCACTTTGTTTCGAGTCTCAAAAAAGTGGTTCTAAGTTGGTAACCCTGACCAAAAGCGAAGGACTGCCAACTTGTAACCACTTTTTTCGAGTTGAGTAACACACTATTACTCACCTTAAAAATAAAATGTATTGGTAGCCCTGAGGACTACCAACGTATTTCACTTTCACGATGAATAAAATATCGTACACAACTCAAAAAAAAAGTAATTTCAGGTTGGCAGCCCTTCGCCTTTGGCCAAGGTTACCAACTTAAAACCAATTTTTCCCTCGTTGAGTAATATACTATTCTCTTACACTCCCACCTATTTTTGGCGATGGAGGGGCTACTTATTACCATCGCGGTGATACACAAAAATGCGCTTTAATTTGTAACGAGATATTGATCGACACATGTTCATTAGGGAAATAACGCCAAGTGCGACAACTCGACGGAAATGGTATCGTTTATTTTGAAAGAGTTAAAATGTAATGCGCGACATGTCGAACGTAATAACCCGTCGCGCGCGCGCGCACATATATATAAAGTATATTTAATGCACGCGAAATCGCCAGCCAGTTTCCAGTTAAACGAGTCCCGCGGACATTATCGAGTGTGCGAAAGAAAAAAAAAAAAAAAAGAGTTTCACGTATCATTGGGCGCGTTTCAAAAATGCTATTACAATTTCGCGTCGACTATCAAAAAGCCGCGGGACTTATCGCGCGACATAAATTCAACACAATTAATAGTGACGTTTGTCAATCTGATAATCGATTATTCGATTAAGCGATCAAATCCCAAACAGATCGCGATCAATAATCAAAGAGAACGTCTCGAATGATACGCTCTCGTTCCTTCTTTAATAAACACGAACGCGTGACGTCCTTTTTTTAATTGGCGCGATAGCGTCACGACAAGACAAGGAAGAGACAAAGTTTCAGCTTATGCTTTATCTCACTCGATTAACCGTCCCTTTATTCTAGGTTTGTTTTAAAATAACTATTGTGAATATTATCCTAGTAAAAATGAAACATATATGGTCCATATATGTGCTTTCCATATAAAGAAATTATTAAAAGTATATATAGCTAGAATATTATATCAGAATCGACCATATATGGCCATATATGGATTAAGGGATAACATATATGTCCATATATGAACTTTTTATTTCCTTATATAAACCATATATGTTTCATTTTAATGATTGAAACAACTAGTGCCCATTGGTTAACTCTTCATGCCTTTAGGAACACTTTAATGTGTTCTTAAAGCAATTACTTTTTTCTTCACTGATATTCACTATGTGTTTACGAAAAAAAAAGGAATAAAAAACAACTGTTCATTTAAACAGACACGAGGTATGGAAAACTTGGAGGAAGCCTAAAAAAACACGCTTTACGAAGCGTATAACAACGTCACAAGATTATAAACTATGCGAAAAGCGTTTTCTTTTTTGCCCGTCGGAAAACAGCGGTTCGTCATTCCATTGTAACTCCGTGCTTGTATAACACGTTGTCTCGTCGTGGCGCGGGTGATATTCATTTGAACAGACGAGGTGTTTTATGAAATGACGGACTGCCGTGAAGTGAGTTAATATTCAAATTAAAAACGTGTCTTAATTACCGTGAGATTTGATTAATGATCGCTGAAACAGTCGCGTGTAGACGCTTCTTTTTTTCCAACGAATGGCGAGCTCGCGTGATAAATTTAACGATATGCGTGATTAAGCATTGCAACAAAAGACAATTTCTTAGTATTATAAAGTTCTTTAAAAAAAAGAAAGTTCTTAATTTACAATCGTCATTTAATCAATGAAATAATTAAGTGATCGGAATTTATATTCCACAAAATAAAAATTCATAACGAAGAAGGTAAATTTAAATGCGTTCAAAAAGTTTTTAATCGCTTTTTCAACCGGTATATCCTATTATTATCTTCAAGTACACTTACTGTCCTTATTTAACCACCGCAAATAAACAAGGACAGAGTATATAATCATGCACTTTGAACAATTAAAGAAGCTCAAAAAAGAGCAGTTTCTATCCGAAAGGAACAGTCGCGTTATTCCGCGTAGGTTTCGTTACGATTCTTATCTTTATTCCGTTCCGTCTATACGTTTGTCTGTTTGCTCCGCATAAGCTTAAAGCGGCATTATCTGTAATGCATGCGGGATCATAATACCCGAATAATGTATGCAACGTGCACGCGAGGCCGACGGATAAATTCACTCTTATTGCGTGAATGGTGTAATTATTGCCATCAACGTCCGTTGCCAGTTGAAACGTCCGATTCAATTAGCGGGCACCGGGGGAGGGGGGTTTTGGCGCGAGATTTGAATTCGGACGAAAGTTCGGCGCCGAACTCGGGACTGATTTGCATGCAAATAAATCCATCAGCGATGTAAATGCGACGCGGTTTAAAAGCCGCGCGAGGCTGAGCGACGGACGGCCAGGGGAGGGGAGGGGAGGGGAGGGCGGAGAGAGAAGGGTGGGGCGGAGGGAAGAAGGGTGGGGAGGCACGTGGTTTATCAAAAAGTTGATAAGTGAAAATGTATGACAAGCGGCGCTCGTGAATATTCATGGGCATGTAAAAAGCCGCTGGCGGCTTTAACGCGGTGCCCCGGCGCGCTAATTCGCGTCACGTACGCGCAACAAAATGGCCCATAATGCCAACAGCCGAAAGCAATATTTACGGAATGTTATTCATGGCTAAGGCCATATTTTCATAATTCGCCATTCAAGTGTGACCAAGCGGAACGGAAATCGCTTCGGACTGGTTTTCGCGCGCGCGCGCGAACGCGACATACAACGTCGATTCCGAAAAACTGTCGGGGCGCCACACTTCGTTAGCCGAGCTAACGAGCTTGCATTCGCGCGGACACACCCGCATAGTTGCGCAATCCCGGGTTCGCGCGTTTGATAGCGCAAATGCCCGGGAGGACAGCGATTCCACAAACAACTTTCCACGGATTAATGCCTGTTGGGCGAAAACCGCGGGAAAATTGACAATCGGAAACGGAACAGTGGCGCCAACCTACGTTTTACAGCGTGTTCTTTCTTCTTATTCACTCTAATTTTAATTTTTTTCTCTTTTTAGGTCTATTAATATTCTTATATGCAAGAATAAGTCTTCTTATATTTAATTATTTTTAGTCATAAAATAAATTTGTTTATCCCCCTTAAATTTATTTGTATTTCGGGCCGATGTGCGCGCATTTCCGAGAAAAACTGCAACTTCATGTTGAACAGTTTTTTTAAGATTAGACTAAATCGTACAAACTTGCACTATTCTCATAAATTCTTCTAAATTGTATGGCAAATATAATAGAGAGATCGATTCTGTGATCGATTATTTAGATATTATTTTGAATAAACAGAAGAAATTTTGGCGGGAAACTTCAAATGCAAGATTTAGAATCGATCGGTAAAAACTTCAAGAAAAATCCTTTAATACCTATGCCGTTGAGATATTATTCAAAGTTATCGCTTAAAAGTGTAATAACTAATTCTAAACAACAAAAATGGACTGTAATTAAAATCTCTGTCAAGCGAGCTTGTTGACTTTCGGTATATAAATTATGTATCAACATTCAACAAGATCGTCGAATGTCAAACGGCAATTTTTATCGGCGAAAAGTGGAGGATTAAAGTGGCACTTTTAAAATGCATGAGAGAAAAAGTGAAAGCAAAATTAGTACTCACGTCGATCCACCTTGGTTGTCAATGCAAATGCTTACCTGAAACAAAAAGTAACACTTTTAAGGAATGTGACTTATCACCATTAAAAGTGGTTGCATAATCGTAAGCGTAATGTATCGGAGGGGGAAAAAAGTTTCCAGCAATGCTTAAAAAGTCTTTATCAATGCACATTAAATTCCATATTATAAGTTTTTCAATAATAACGCTGCGGTGGTATTTAATGTACGTTGGCATTATTATAGAGGCAACATTATTACACGCAGAATAATATTTAGTTTGGTACAAGATTGTTGAAAAAGTTCCTAAAGTTGGTACCCTTCTCATTTTCAAGTCGGGTACCAACCTAAGAACATTTATTTTCTTGTTATATATACATAGACTCAAAATATAGCTTAATGGCGGGGAATTTAAACTGAAAGTGTAACTAATGGCGGGAAATTTAAATTCACAGTGTAACATAATTGGCGGGAAATTTAAATTCACAGTGTAACATAATTGGCGGGAAATTTAAACTTAAAGTGAACATTAATGGCGGGAAATTTAAAATCGACTAGTTGTAATGTCTCAATATGTGGCTTTTATATATATTTACATATATTTCAAAAGTGTGAACAATAAATTTAAAATATTATTAAGCATGAAAGCTTGCAATTTAGTACTTTAACTGTCTCGTTGGAAGCATTGACACTAATTAGAAAAGTGAATAAACAAAAAGATAACGATCCAGTAAACAGACGCGCGTGACCTCCGCCGTTTTTCCTTGTCAATTCCGGGAACAAGCCGATGCTTCGGTACATTCCTTATCGCGACCCACATACGCATCAAATTGGTAACGCTCAATTATAACAGAAGTGTACGCCGACTGTTACGATAATTGGCCGAAGGTCAGAAAGTTTTCGGTCCCGTATATCGCACGCGCCATCTACAAATAATTCCATTAATAATTGAAGATGGCCGTGTCCAAATGCGAGTTGGGAAATCGGGTTCCGAGAAGGCAGAGGCGCAATTATAAAACGAAAAAGCGGCGTTTACTTCCGAGAAGCGGAATTTAATTATAGTCCCGCTCGTGCATGAGACGCACGAATTTAATACCACGAAGCGCGGGGTAATGAATCTCGGATCGGTCATATCTTCGTCATCTGGAAGGCAGAAACGCGAGTCGAAAAGGAGAGGATACGTCGAAATAATGGAACGTAACCCGCGAGCGCGCCCCGATTCGCATTAACATTCCGCGCGCGGACTTCAGCTTTTGCCATATTTCTTTGTATTCAATCGCGTTTATTCGGTTTACGATTTGCAAACATGATTTGTCATCGGCAACATTCGCGCGGCAATGCCAACCTACATATGCAAATTTTTTGGACAAACGCAAAGTCAATTTTTCGATACCTCCATTGGGACGCGAGTATACTTTATCCCATCCGATTGATCGATGTTCCATTAAAATATATCCGAATGCATTGGACTGATAACTGGAGAATGATCAAAGTGTATTAATTTTATATCATATGACGGCTACTTGCATAAAATGGCATTTTTCCACTTCTAAATGTGTGGAAGATTTCATTTTTTAAAATCTTAAATTCAAATTTGGCGGGCTTTGCGGAGTGGAATAGTGACAAAGAGAGCAGGTGGGAACAGTGACCCAACGAGTTCTACTTAATATGACATTTTTTTCTACTATTTCTTACAATGTATTTTTACGATGTATATTTTACCTTATTATATTGTAAAAAATAATATAAATGTACACATATCCCTGAATTATTATTAAACATAGCCTGCTGCTAATAAATCTCCCTCGGCGCGCAATTAAATTTCATACACAAGAATTACTCGAAATAATAACGCCCTTCTGTAAAGAACTTTATTCTTCGCTAGCGTGTACGTTAAAGGAGAAAAAAAAAGAAAAAAGAAGAAAAAAAAAGGAAAAAGAAGAAAAAAAAAACGGTCTGCTCTGTCCTCTCGCCAGCGGTGCTTCAATTTAAATCTCACGAGTACGATTCGAGGGTCCGTGACCCGCGGATTCCGCGCTCAGCTGCGCGCGCACATCACCCGCCAAAAGACAATCCGCGCGCGCGCTTCCCTGAAAAGCGAGAAGCCGGCGGTCTTTGCCGACTCGTGCAAACGCAAACGGTTCTAATTATACGCCGTAGATAAGATCGCGTTTCGCATTGCGCCGCTTTTCGCAGCGCCCGTGAACTCGGCGCCACGAAAAGTGAAACATTTGCGTAACCTTCGTTGCGCGAAGGAGGAGGAGGGGGGTGGAGAGAGAGAGAGAGAGAGAGAAAAAAAGTCGATCACTTTACCGAGAAACGGGTAAGCGCGATCGATTACAATAATCGATTATAATAATCGATTGCTTTTTGCGATCGATCACGCCAGGCTGATTGCGCGAAGGAAATGATATTTCCACGCGGGGACCATTATTAATTTCTCTTAATGGCCGGTTATTGGAAACATCTGTATTTATCGATACGCGCGGTAATCGATTTAACACGCGGGAGAGAATTGCCGATTCCGATGGGGCGGCGGGGTGGGGGGAGGAGGGGCCCGTAATTATACTGATCGATGTATCGAGGCTGGAATAAATGACTAATAGTTC
The DNA here is from genome assembly GCA_022817305.1 of Leptoteleia sp. ZL-2020. Lineage (NCBI taxonomy): Eukaryota > Metazoa > Arthropoda > Insecta > Hymenoptera > Scelionidae > Leptoteleia > Leptoteleia sp. ZL-2020. The sequence continues at coordinate 17,638 of JABFPN010001786.1, read as the reverse complement.
GGTGTTTTGTATTTTCATAACTTAGGATTATATAAATGCACGTCCAATGCAAATGAATCGATACATATTAATTGGCTTAATGAAATGAGTGTAATTGAAAGTCGACGTGTTCGCATCGACAGCCGAGATGAATTGTTAATTTTGACATTTATACCGGCGAATATTAAATTATTATGCGACAAGAAAAATTATTATAAGATCGAAAAAGAAATTTGTTTGATTTGTAATCTTGATATTTCGTCGAATCACATTATAGACTGTCATTTTTTACTTTTGGCGGGAAATTTGAAATTGACCAGAGGGAAATCCTTGGCGGGGGAGTTTGCCCCCACGCCATCTATTTTTTTGAAATTAACTAAACTAATGACATTGTTACCAGGGCCGTATCGGTCGGGAGCATCTTCAAAATGACTATTTCATATGTAACTATTTTGAGGATGTCCTCAAAATGCGCTTCTCATATCTTTTCAGTTCCTCGTAACATACATTTCACATCCACACACACATATGTCGATTTAATGACAGATATTGCAGTTTTCTTAAATATATTTATATATATTCATATAATAAATATCTTGCATAACTACATGCTTGTATCACGGAAAAAAAAATGAAGCAATCTCGAGTTTGACCTAAATATATACGAGTCCAATTTTCCATTAAACCCCCCACTCCCCCACCCCATGACGCCAGTAAACTTAACTTCGTCTCGGATTTTTTTTTCTTCGCCGCGTGACCATCGAATCTCAGCGGTCGAACGGCGAAAGAAGCATTCGAGCTGTCGAATTTTAACAGCGATATTGAAGTACGCTCGAGGCCGATATGCGAAATCCCGAGTTGCATCATCGCCCCGTCGACATAAAATATGTCGCTCGTTTCTCAGAAAAATCGTAAATCCAATTCTTTCCGCATTATCGTCAACATTTTTATCACCGATCGTACGTCGCTTCGACGCGCATTACCCTTCCCAATCTACCGGTCAGTGATCGCCTTACAATTGTTGAATATTTATAGATTATTATTATATATATAATGTATTATATATATTATGTATATTATGTATATTAACATATATTATTTTAACGACAGTTTTAAGACAAAATCGCAATTTTATTGACTTGTTTCCTGGCAGTTGAGGACATCTGGCAGTTTTGAGGACACTTCCTAAAATTACGTTCCTGGGGCCCGACAATGTTAGTTCCGTTAATTTTTTAAAAAATTTGCAAAAGTGTTTAGTTAGTTTTTAAAAATTTATAACATAGTTTAAACACTCAATTTTAAATTTCCCTCCATAATTTGAAAATTTACCTCCAAAATTTGAATATCCAACACGTACCTAGTCTCCCAAATAGGGCGTGTCCCCAAAACCATCGATTGGTATATATATATATATATATATATATAGTGAAATATATTTCACTTTGAAAAAAAGTGGTTTTAGGTTGGTAACCCTTCGCCATTGACATGGGTACCAACTTAAAATTATTTTTTTCTTCGATGTAATAACTATTCCTTTTCCAAGACCTCTTAACGCCCTTAGTGGGTGGCGCAGTAATCTACCTATAAACAATTTTAATTCTAATTCACACTATCAGGTTGTTAAAATAAAAATTTTCCCCAGTTACAAACCATACAATTGTTAAATAACATTTCTTAACATTGCCGTAATAATGAAAAATGTATTTCAATAGATAATATAAAGATATGAAATATCATTGCGTATGCAACACCTACATGTCCAGTATACTGACGCAGATTCTAATCGATCGCGGCCAACCATCCGTGAACAAACAAATAAATAAATAATGTTTGTTTGGGCGCAAAATTCGAGAATTTTCAATCACACGTTTCCTCCAACTAGCATTCTGACTTGAATAAACAAACAGAACGGATTTCGATGAATATTCGAGTTGGGAGAGCGCTAAAAAATATTTTGCAACCGCTGACTTTCGTTGGTACGTACGAATTGATCGTTATGGCGATTGTTCGGCAAATATTGTATTAAAGAAAGTTCCTCGCGGCGTTAAACTGTGGGTTTAAAGGATAATTACGAATAAATAGAAAGCTAATTATATTTTTAAGAGATGCAATTATTGCGCGGAATGTACGAAAAAGGAATTTCGAGATGGTTCCTTTCATGGTTTCTATTTGTGCAGCCCATGAAAGTTTTATATAGGTAGCATATATGACACGTATATGCCTGCACATATGCCACGTATGTGCTTGCATATATGCCAAGTATGTGCCTGCATATATGCCACGTATATGCCTGCATATATGCCACGTATATGCCTGCATATATGCCACATATGTACATTTTTTTCATGTATGGTTATTCCCTAAGTGAAGTCAGAAACTAATGACAAGATTAATTAAAAAAAAGAAAATATACACAATGGCCACTGCCCTTATAGGGTGGCGCAGTCACTAATATATAAATATTTCGTTATCATTTCCAATAAAGTATCAAAAATCCAGCCGATTATATTTATTAGTTATTCCCCGAGAGGTATTATAAATTGCTCGTATTTGTCAGCGAAACAGATACGTCAGGAAATTGACGGGGTATAAGAATGAAGACCAATATGTAGGCGGTATGTGTATACTGTGGGACAGGTTGTCAAACGAGACAGTCATCCGCGGTTACGTCGAGGAAAAAAAGAAAAAGCGTCAAGTCACCCGAACGTGAAGCTGATTTTACACCGGGCATATTCCTTTATTTTTTTTCTCTCTCTCTCTCTCTCTCTCTCTCTGTTCATTTTGTAACACGTTACGAGAGTTTTTTTTATTTTATTTTTTTTTTCCCTTCCGATATCTTCGCGCAAAAATTGAGCGAAAGGAACGCTCTTGCGGCGTTGCGGAATTCAAAAAAGTCCCGACCGGCCTTTTTTTTCAGGACAATAAACCGCAGACAATGAGACGGTATAAATGTTAAAATCGATCGTGTAACGTTAAATGTTAACATTCAAGACAAGGTTCCATTGTATTTTGATTAGAATAATAAATTATTCATATTAACTTCTCGCTTCAGTCAGAAATACGTCTAATTATCCTCGAAGGTGAAAGTTCCTTGATAAATGAACTTTTTTTTCTTTTTTTCATGGTATTAGCACAGGAAGCGAGATCATTTCTAATTCCAACGGCATGTTAATTGAAAATGCGATTCTTTCATCCTTACCCAGTAGATTTCTCAATTTTCCAAACAATTTATATATAGACATATGTTTTTCCATAATCCATATACGGTCCATATTTGGTTCGTATATATTTTAACAATTTCATGTAAAGAAATGAAAAATTCCATATATGGATTGAAGAAAAACATTTATGTCCACATCTATGAATTTTTTATTTCCTTATATGAAACTGTTAAACCATATATGGACCATATATGTTTCATATTTACTAGGGCTTTATTACCTTTGTTTAATTTTTGTTTAATCATAGTTATTACGCTCGTTGAATAATTTAAATTTTGTGTTTAACCGAGGCTGAGTATTAAAATAAGCAAAATTGACATTTCTCTTTTCAATTTCGTCACGTCAATATTCGGGAGGGTTCGCTTTATTTATTAATTCGATATGTCAGTACCGCTATTCTTCGCGCCGATGTGTACATTAAATAACCAATTTAACACAACATTAATACTTCGATCCAAAGAGTCCATCTGCGACTAGAATGATTGCCAAACCGATTAAAGCCGTGGCCGTCAATTACCCCCCCCCCCCCCGAAAATGCGAACTTGGCGCGCAATGAGAAGACATCGATTACATGATTAATTAAAATTATGATTGACAGCTGCGATGAGCCTCGCAAACGCTCATCCCTCATTAAAAGCGTGTAATTCAAGTTCGCGCAAAAAAGAAGAGTAAAAAATTGCCAGTGCAGAAAAAAAAAGAAAGGTGAAATTACTTCATAATTGCAACGCACGCAACGAGACCAGAAATGTGTTTTAATAACTGATACTTAAAATTGCCTGCGAAACTTTTATACAATGTACGAATGTTCATTGATTTCCCCAAACTCAATTCTGTCATAAAACTCGGAAACTTTTTGCAAGAACTGTATCTGCGAAGAAATTTCACTTCTGAAAGTGTTGGTTTTACAAATTTCTCAGTTATAATAGATTAGAAATAGTATATTATACACCAAGGACGGAACGATAACGATTATAGACGAGTTTGAAGTTGTCCGCATGAAACAAAGCAGAAACTAGTTGTTTTCTGTCCTAGGACGGGAACTAGTCATTTCCCGACCTAAAGCGGAAACTAGCCGTTTTCTGCCCTAGGGCGGAAACTAGTAATTTTCCACCCTAAAACGGAAACTAGTCGTTTTCCGCCCTAGGGCAGAAACTAGTGATTTTCCGTCCTATGACAAAGAGTTCCCATCTTCGTCTATATTCAGTTGGTTTCCAATTTCTAAACAGAACGGAAACAGGGCAATTTCCGTGCAAGGGCAATTTCCTGTTACAAAAAAATTGTGTTTTCTTTTCTCCCTAATTTCCTTCGATTTAAAATTCTTTACCCGAAAGATTAGAACGAAACGGAGTTGGCGACAAATTTTTCCGTCACTTCCAAATACCTCGTAGACATTATCCGGCGGAATTTCCGATATTTTTCAGGAAATTATTTCTACAAGGAGGGACGGCTTGTTGCAATCAATTCACGCGAACCACGAACGACAATGTTGCCGTTAAATCATGGAGTAAATAGCGGGCATAAAAACGTGCGATGAATAGCGCAGGCAATTTGCTCGTGAGCTTGGTAAATTTCGATCGTCTGGGTCAGCGATTAGCGATCAAGTTCAGCAACCAGTTAACTGTCCCGCGTTTGTCTAACAACTTAATGACGGGAATCCGCTACTTACACCCCTCGTTCGGGAGAATTATATGAGCAACTCGACGTTCTCATCGTTTCGCGAGGCCACAATCGAGTTAACGAGTTTTTCCAATCGCATTTAACAGTGCCATCTTCAGGACTTTCAACCGGGCTAATTGTAAAAATCCTACGCCCCCCTCGTCCAGTACTTTATTAAAACTATTTTAATTATCGTTATTTTTACATAAATTCAGTTAAAAGTGTTCGATTACGAAAGGCAGGAAGAAGTTATAGAAAAAATTCCCATACATTCTAGGATTTCAAGGATTCCGTTAGGAACCGTCGAAATATTCAGAGAATTTCTTAGTTTTGTTAGTTTCGTTAGTATTAGCTTCTGTATATTATAATAACTCCGGGATATTTTATATTTATATTTTTATATTATATAGTAAATTTTAGATAATATAATAAAGTAACTGTAATATGAATCTTTTTTCTTATTCCTTTTCATATCCGCAAAAGCTACACTATACCGTTCATTATTAGTAACACACTTAAACTCGTGCTCTAATACGCAGTATAGACGAAATGACGTACAAGTTACTTTATAAATCACGCTAACCAGAGATATTAGTTCATGCTTCCCCCACCCCCGCGCGTCCAATAATGCAACGTTTCCATCCTAACGAGCCGTGACACTTTAGCTTCGGATTTCTGTTTCTCATCCTGTAGATTTTATGATAACGAGATGATAATATATTTAACGGCGGGGAGAAGTATCGTACGAAAAAGCGAGGCCGCGTCCGTAACGGCCGCGTTATTTGCTGCGGACTTAATAAAATTTCAATTCGCGACATTGGCTCGTCGGGCGAACTGGATCGCTCTCCGGTGTGCCGTGGATTATTAAACTTCACTCGGAAGTGATTATGATAATGCGCCGATAAAAATGGTAATGAAACTGTCGCGGTCACGGAGCACAACATCATCACCAAACGAAATCACGCGGGGCGCCCTCTACCCACTGACATTAATATTTTTTCGTCATTTTTTCGAAAAAATAAAACCACAAGATACCGCTCCTTTTAATTCCAACCGCAAAATCATTTATTGACCTTGAAAGTGGAAATATGTTGGTAGCCCTGCGATACGAAATGATAATATAACGAAATGTTTATATGTTGGCGACTGCGCCACCCTATGAGGGCAGGTCTTATCTAAATATTGTACTTTACTTGAAAACAAGTGGTGTCAGGTTGGTAACCCTTCGACTTTGACCAGGGTTACCAACTTAAACCCACTTTTATTCGAGTTGAGTAATATACTATAACTCACCTTAAAAATAAAATGTATTGGTAGCCCTGAGGAGTACCAACACATTTCAATTTTATGGTAAATACAGTATCATACTTAACTCGAAAAAAAGGTGGTTTCAGGTTGGTACCCCTTCGTCTTTGACCTGGGTTACCAACTTAAACTCACTTTTTTTCAAGTTGAATAATAATACTATTACGAGTATCGTTTTAAAAGGTAAATAAATCCGGCAATTTGATTTTATTTCAGGAAGGAACGACCGTTCGACCTTGACGGTCCTTCGAGTCCGGGCGCTGAACCATCGGCTCGAAATTTCCGCGTATGACCGATGTCCCGCGGTTATGCAAATGGCGAACCTATTCAAACGGACAATTGAGAGTCGCGGTTGCGTGTGCCTGCATGCTGAGCCACAGATTACGTAACGGTATTTTGTATCGCGAATGTCGGCCCGTCGACTTGGATGAGACAACAGAGGTACACGCAGGAGTCGACATCGTTGGCATTCGCTCGTTTGTCACATAACGTCAATGCCTCGGCCGCTTTTCAGTTGCATAAAAATGCCGACCGAAGAGGACTTCGCTTGCTGACTCGCGCGCCGGATTATTATCTTATCAGCGAGGGTAAAAGATGCAGGTGAGCGGCAAACCTCCACTTTTTTTCTTTTCACGCAAAAAAAAAAAAAGAGTTCCGTTTAGTGCACATTCGAGTTCGAGAGGGTACCGGTACCTTGGAAGTCAAAAGTAATTCGATCCAATCGTGATTGTGGAAATATTTAGAGAATTCGGTTGGGCTACCATCGAGACGTTTGTTCAAAGTGCATAAGTAATCGCGAAAATTAACGAGATTGTTTTTTTCCTCGATGAACTCATTCCTATTAGTTAAATAATTTATGTAAACAAATGCATTAAATACTTTTATTTATTGCAATGTTTTCGCTTAAATTTCCGCATAATCAATTAGCTCATTTTATTCCCACTTAGTATTCATAATTGGCACAGATCCAACGTATTCCTAGTTATTTTTCCCGTACCCTAATAGCAAGGAATATTCCAAAAATATTCCTATGAATATTTCTTCGGTATATTCAAAATATTTTTAGAGTATACCAAAAATATTCCTTGCTATTAGGGGGTATTTAGATATTACTACAATTCTGATTGAGGAAAACTAATAAATTTTAAATGTCTGTCAGCCTATCGGTGTGCTACAATGGGCCGACTACCTGGTCATCGGGATAGTGTTGATGATCTCGGCGGGAATCGGGGTGTACTACCGGTTCACCGGCGGCCGTCAAAAAACAGCCGAGGTATTGCATCTTTTTTTTTTCTCATCAATTGCACGTAATCACCAGGGTGCGAGGCACGACCTCGCCCGGCCATCCTGTCCTCATCAGCGAGAAATTGCGCAATTTGCGAAAAATGGGATACGGCGCGGCCTACGGAGCAATCTGACTCTTGATTACTTGTCCACAGGAATACTTCTCGGCGGACCGCTCGATGAAGATCGTTCCGCTCGCGATCGCCCTGATGGTCTCCTTCATATCGGCAATTGCCCTTCTTGGAATCAGCGCGGAGAACTACACTCACGGGACGCAATTTACAATACACCTACTGGGATCGCTAATCGGCACGCCGGTAGTCGCGTACTTTTACCTGCCGGTATTCTTCGAGCTCAACAGCATGAGCGTGTTCGAGGTAATCCGCCTATCAATCACATCATTCAATTACGCGCGACGTCGGCAATTAGCGGAATTTGCCAGGCGCTTGATTTAAGCCCATCGATAGGGTATGAATCATCGGAGCACGCCAGCTCTTACTTTCGCCTAACAGTGCGATCGCTTTCAGTGAATGTGACAATGTAAATCCAATAGTCCGACGTAAGATGCAAAAAATGTATCAGTGGTTGCTAATATGTCTTATAATACTAAATGTCTTGTAAAATAATGCCAAATGTCTTGTATGTCTTATAAAACTAACGTAAATGATGCAACTTGGAGGTAACAAGTTCGATTCCTTAGTCATATCTTTTTTTTGTAATACTTTTATAAAGTGTACCATAAGGAATACTATAGACTCCAACATATCCCTGAGTTATGCTTAAAATATAGTTACAATTAATCATAAGTTGCTGTATGTATAGTTAGCGAATCGACGCTTTATACCATCCGTAAGTATTCATAGAGTCAATTTTAAACACATTAATCGAAGCACTTTATGATAGCGGGATTAGATAGATTGGTTCGGTAAGCGAGTTTGAGGAAGACCAGGTGTTATTGGCAAGTTGATACCAGTCATAATTGTACCCCGCCAGACAGACACTAATTACAAGCAGCTATAAACATTTATGACGATTTAATCTTCGTGTCAAATGAAGTTAATAGAAGAGTTACCGATAAAAGAATTGTCGGCGCCGTTTACATTCGCTATTTCAGGCGATTTAAAATGTTTATTGACGAATGCAAATTTGCGATTTGTCATAAATATTTAGACTAAACATGATTAATCAGTGTTTATTGCAGTATTGAGTCAGATTTGTGACTACTCTCAAGTAATCTACTTGGAAGATTAAACGTAAAGAGAAGAAACATTTCAAAGCATGTTGATAAGATAATAATTCACGTAATAGGATTTACTCCAGACTTTTTACTTGATCTAAATACTCCAAATACTCAGAATCAAACCAACACTAAAATCATCCGAAGGTCAAATTTGTCATCCATTGTCCAGATCACTGCTATTCATTAAATATAAGCCTACATCTTTTCTATTTTGACATTGACTTTCAAATTGTAACTCATGCGGCTTCCAATCACTTCTGACTTGTTTAATACTGCATTTACTTTCAGCTCCAGACACGCTGAATTAAATACGTCCTAGATAATTGCATTTGCAATTATGTGAAGAACAAAGTGATTACATTAAAAAGCTATTCCATTGTCCACTTGTTGTTACGAAGTTATCAGTGCGAAAATTTAAAGTGAAATGTCACTCACTGGCGAGCACAGAATGAAAATAACCTCCTTATTAATAACTATGTTATAAAATTAAAATTATGAATTGCTACTCTTCTCAGACTGCTATCTTTTGGAAATAATTTCAACTTAACATCTAAATAATTGAACTATTTCACCTTAAGATAAATACCATCCCATTCCATTTTTATTATAAAAAGACTTAGCATTTAAGTCACTGAGTTCGAGTAAAGTAACATCCGTACATTAGCTATGTTAAATTCAATATCGAAATCGAACACAAACTGTCTGGAACCGCCATCTAAATGACTAACTGTAATCAATTACCGCCATGCCACTTAACGATCGGTCGAATCAACAAATCGAAAAACTTTATGCAGTATTTAGAAAGACGTTTCGGACGAATGACTCGATTGGTGGCCAGCGGGGCAAACTTCCTGCACTTGGTTCTGTACACCGGAGTGGTGCTTTATGCCCCGTCTCTCGCTCTGGAGGCCACGACGGGCTTGTCCAGTAGTATGAGCATTCTGCTAATTGGATTGATCTGCATGTTCTACTCGACTATCGGCGGTATCAAGGCCGTGCTCATCACAGACGTGTTTCAAGGTCTCCTCATGTACGCCGCCATCTTCTGCGTCCTCGGTGTTGGCGCTTCCGAACTCGAGGGTGGTCTATCTGGCGTCTGGGAAATCGCTCGCACAGACGGTCGCATCGACTTTTTCGAGTAAGAAGTCAATTAATATATTATAAATTATTTTATATCATACTCTGAAAATCTGAACATTTTCCCCCAAGTACCTCGGATATTTCAAGATTTCCTTGTTCTCCAAAGAAATTTACACGATGAACTCATATAATAATAATATAATTATCATGTTTAATAAAAATAAATTTGGTATGCATTGCAGTTTTCGATTTGACCCAATGATCCGTCACACATTTTGGGCACTACTATCCGGGAGCTTTTGTACTTTTCTTTCTCTGTATGGTATCAATCAGGTTCAGGTGCAGCGTCTCCTGACCGTCAAGTGAGTATTTCGTAGGTTACGCAATCGTACGCCGCAAATGGCATTTTTAACTTCGATAATTGTAAATGATTACGGAATGATTACTCGACAATTTGTGCAACTGTTTTCAACATTCCTAATGAGACATTGCACTTCCGGTTACGTATGTGGCGTACTCGTTTAGCAAGCGTCGAGCGAATTACTGCGTACGAAAGAAACCACTGTCCAGGAAAGCGACGTGAATCACTTCGGTATTTATAGGAATGGGAACGCTTTTTCACCGAGCAGTCAATTAATGCCTCCGCTGAAGTGGTTTTTATTTATTTCGAATGACTTCATTCAGCAGCAATTGTGCACTTCAAAGCGAACTTTACGCGGTGCTATTAGGTTATCATTGAACTGACCTCTTGAAGTTGCTCAATAATTATTTTTATGCCATTATCTTATTTTAAATTGATAGCGAATAATTTTTAAATGAGTACTTGATTAGTTATCTGCACATGTATGCAGAACATATATGCAAAATTTTTCAACCAAAAAAAATTATAACGTAATATTTATGCCGCAAGCAGTAGACAGGCGTTATTGATGACCATAAGTATACAGCAAATATCCTCATTAATTGCAAAATTACTTTTTTTCTATTTTCAGGTCCCTCAACAGTGCTCGCGTAGCTTTATCGCTGAACATCCCCTTATCCTTTCTTTTGGTCGGTTTAACATCCTACGCTGGCCTGGTTCTCTACGCAGTTTATCGCAACTGCGATCCCGTAGCTTCGGGAAAGATATCTTCCTTCGATAAGATAATGCCATTCTTTGTCGCGGAAAAGATGTCGCGCTACCCGGGGATGTCCGGGCTGTTCATCGCCGGCGTTTTCAGCGCCAGTCTGAGCACCATATCCGCCATGTTGAATTCACTGGCGGCCGTCGCCCTAGAAGACTACATAAAGCCAATCTATAAGAGAATGGGTAGAGAATTCCCGGCGGAGAAGGCATCCTTTTTCGGCAAGATACTCGCAATCGTGAACGGCGTGGTGTGCGTAAGCGTGGCTTTCCTGGCCGGAAGCATGGGCAGCCTGATCACTATGACGATTTCAATTATGGGCGCACTGTGTGGTCCCCTTTTGGGCATCTTCAGTCTGGGCATCTTCGTCGAGTCAGCCAACGAGTTTGGTACCATAATCGGCGCAATAGTGGCGCTCTGCTTCGACGGTTGGATAGCCTTCGGGCAGCCCAAACCCATCCCACCCACGCTTCCGGTTTACATAGAAGGATGCGACAATTCTACGGTCAGTGACGACAATCGGAATGGAATCATTTACGGGTGAGTGTAATCGAATTGCGGTAAAAGACACGTAAATTCTCTTTTCCCTCCAACTTCACACTTAAGTGGAATCCGGCAAACAAATTTTTGATGCAAATTCGCCAAATAAAACATCCTTATAGAACTTAAATGCCACACAGTTAGAAATATTTGCCTTAATAATCGCAAATAAAACTAAATTGTTTCAGAGACACGGACCAATCATCCTTTTTCATACTCTATCGAATCTCCTACATGTGGTACAGCGTGATTGGTACCACTCTGACGATGGGCATCGGTCTTCTGGCGAGCCTCCTCATCCGGAAATTTTTACGCACGCCCATCCGCAAACCAGATCCTAATCTGTTCACGCCAATCATCGCGAATAGAATTCGGCGTCGTCTGGCCAACGAGCAAAAAACTTCAAACAGCCAAGTCTTCGTCCTGGACGTCAAGGACACGATCATAAAGCAATGACTACAGGACGACGCAGACGATCTGCACGACGAAGAAATGCCAAATGACGCTATTCCGGCGGATCCGAAATACTTGGAACTGCTGGAGGACGGCGGCGAGGGGGGCGGCGAATAACCACCAACTTAAAATCCAAACTCTGTGATAACGACGGTTATATATATCTTTTAACACAAAGAAATACAGTTAATTAGTTTTGCATGCTTGTACCATTTTAAGCGTATAAAAGCGTGAATGTCGGTTTCGGTTGAGCCAAACATACTTAGAGCTTATATTACACAAGACTCGATATTTTTGATACAACGTACTTAACTCTATAACCGTGGGATATGGGTCAGTAGAAATTCAACCGGCATGTTTATGGGCTCATTCGAATGGCGCGAGGTGCAACGCAGCGTCGCGAAACTGAGAGTGGCGTTGTAATCGCAAAAGCGCGATTCGCTTTCTTCCTCAACTCTATTCCTTATTCGTTTGTTCTCCAGTTGCTTAATTGCTACAATTTTAGGCATTAAATAAAGCAAAGAGTCGACTTAATTGTAAATGTTGGTTGTATTATGTATATAATATTCTAGAATTGTCAATTACAAATCTTGGTCCAGTGATTAGATTGGGCAAACTTTAAAATCATTCCGTTCCCACCAAACTGGTGGGCAAGAAAAAGGGCCAAACGACATCAATCTTGCAAAGTGTATGTAAAACGATCGGCCACGGTATGGCTTGCGACGAAAAACAGTAGCCGAGTCGTGAGAATGTTTGAACAAAATTGATCGAGGGCCTTTTTTTCGACGACCCCGGGGGCTTCTTGGTATCCGGCCCTCGCCGCGATACTTCGCCCTTGCCATTAATGGGCGCGACTAAATTACACATATACCGCGTCAAATGACTGCGTACTTTATGTCGCGCATTTGCGAAGCCCGAGGAGAAGCTTATTCCGATGCGAGCGGCGCGGGATGCTTAATCCGAGCCTCGAATGTAAAATTAACTCAATAGTTGAGTCTAATTGTGCTCGCAGTTCACGTTAATTTCATTCGTAATCAATTCGCGAAAGCTCCACGCGCGGTACAATGAAATTGTTTTTGCAATTCAATGAAATTTGGAATTGGTTAGTTGAATTGCTATTGCGAAGCCTTAGTATTCGATACGTCTGTGTTCCTAATTTATAAGCGGAGAATATCTTTAAACAAAAATCACCGTAGTCCACGACAAACGAACCTTACCGGGATGATTTATGCAAGTTTTCTTATTAAATAAGTTTTCAAAATGTATATAAATAAGCTTGATAAAGATTGTTCGTTGGAAAGTGTAAAAAATGTTGATATTTTAAAATCAGAATACTTTCAAAATAATGGTTTTAATTTATCATATGTAGCATAGTAATCATTATTAGATTGTAATGTTAGATTAATTTTACAAGTAAGTAATTCGTGTATTAAGATACACAGACGAAAAAAAATGTCTCCGTGGAATTTCAATAAATTAATAATCAAGAAAAGTATAAGGTATATTAAATTACTTACTACTCGGCACAATTAAATTTGTAGGTCACGCGTTAATAATAATAATACTTGCCGAGTGTTAATGATACAAAAAAAAAATGACTTTAAGCCAGTACTCTCGTACAGTCTAATAATTTTAGTCGCAATTTCTTTCTGTCTTCGGATATACATGTTTCTTTACTTGAAAAAAAGGTACGTATAATCATATATAATTATGCATAATACCTACATAATACATAATTATATATTACACACGATACCAAATGGGTTTTTTGTTTCCACAAACAAAAGTAACGACCGTTCCAAGTGTTAATTTTCAATTTAAACAATTCAATCCAAGTTCTAATACTTTTTTTTTATGATTTCCCATACGATACTGCACAACGCCAGGTGGCAACGAAATTTATTGCCTCGTTTACAATAAATTTCGCGGACTACCAAGTTTCTGATCCGCGCGACGAATTGACGCCAAAATTGTCGTAGCGCTGGACAACAACTAAAGTAGGTAATTTGCGGGTAGCGTTAACTCTCGATCGACAAGTCTTTATTTCACGGTTCGGTTCGGAAACTGTTTAACGGCGGTACGCTAATTGTTTGAGACGCGTGTTCCGAGACGGTCCTTTCTCCTCGGCCTCAAGCGAGGCAGAGTAGCAACGGCCGCGCGGACAATGCGCCTATGCTTCTCCCATTTCTTTTCTTTTCCTTCTTTCTTTTTTTTTCTTTTCACCGGAATGGGCACCTCGAAAGAAGGACTCTCATGAATGGTACATTGACCGTAGATCCATTGGCAAACCCGCACACGAGATACGCTTGTGTCCCGAAGATTTATTTCGCCACATTGAATTTTGTAGCTGGCTGTCTCAGTGGCTACGGCAGAGAGAGTTAGATCAATTACTTTGCAATTCAACCATCATATAATTGTAACGGTACAAAAAGAGAGGAAAAGAAACGTCAATCCACATCTATAAACATACATTGTTACCTTCTATTAAATAATAGATACAAACAAATAATGTGTACAAACAATAGAGGTCACTTTCTTCGACCTTCAAGTGCAAACAAATCTTTGTTCCTTCCTACCTATCCCTACTTTTATTTGATACGATCCTCCTCCAAACGTACCTAAATTTACATTCCTTAATTGCAAGGCTATTACTTTTTCTTTCGCTGTAAGGAAGCGAGTAATATGATTCAAAAAAGAAAGATATAAGGAAAGCAACAAGACTTGCGGTTTTATAATTTGAAGCCCTGATTTGATGTTATTACAAGTCTACGACTAGGCACTGATGATGGGGCAAAATTAAAAGTGGTTTCCGAGAAATCACTCCGGCTGTAATTTCCAATTGGAAAGGATAAGCTTGACCTTGAGCCGCGGCGCCATTAGGGTTCATTTGTTTCGATTGCTTTCCAAGTGGATGTTCCACTGCATCATCCTCGACCAGCATCGGCATTCCCAACCCAGTTACAGAAGCCATCGTTAATTGAATAGAGACCATTGGCGTCGTGGTACTCGTTCACCCTCGGGAAACACGTTGACTTCCAGTTCCCCCCCCCCCCTCGGAGGAAGCGGCTTCCCCAAAGGAAGAAGAGAAAAGGGGTCGCGGGACCGAAGAAAGGGGAATAAAAAATGTCCGTACGTAGGACGAGAGGAATCTTAAAATCGATCGCACGATTTCGGGTGACGGTATGGCATCCACGAGCCAAACACGGCTGCAAGGAGAGGAGGACAATGAACCGATCGGTCTCACTGATCTTCGTACATAATTGAATAGAGGATGGAAATCGTTGAAACCAATTGATGCTCCAGGGAGAGGGGCGACACCCTCAAAAGGGAATTCTCGATGGATATTGAAGTGGAGTGATCTTTTGTTGTACGAATGACTTGGAATAATCTTCAGTTTGGAATAGTCCGCCATTATTTGGGTTGAGGGTTTTATAAGAAAGCCTATTCGGAGGGTGGGGTAGAATATCAGAAAACGAATTGATTTATGACCTTTTGTGCCGTAAACAATAATTATCAGCGTCACGCCAGTTTAGCCACTTATGTCATCGCTTTTATTTCTTCATTATCATTTATCTTCCACTCCGCGACTTATTTCTTTATCGCTAATTAGTCATTCGGCGCTTTATTATAATCTTAATACGTTTACGAGCGTTTTAATTTGCGTTATGCAAGTAGCCGACTCTCCAGAGTTGTAACCGTTTATTCCATTATCTCCCATAGATCCTCCCGTCCACTTGTAATATCAAATTAAGGGAATTATTTCTTAATAAATAAAGCGTAAAATGTTTACGGCGCCGTGTACGAGTTTCGTTCGTTATAAATCTTTCGTTTCCTAAGTGAAGTTTAAGTCGCGTTTATTGTCACGAGTAAAATCCAAGTTGATTGTATACACGCAGCGACTAGTTAATGAGTCTAAGTCGCGTAAAAACACAACTATCCGGTTTCATAATTGAATAACTTCATGTTGGGACGTCCGTTTCGGAACAATTACGTATTATCTTCGAAAAATTGCAGAAACAAAAAGAAAGCACACGCGTTACATAAAGTAACAATTATGTAACTTGAGTAATTTGACGCTACAGATAGCGCCATTTTACGCAATTCTTTTCAGCGTGTTGGAGAGAACTCATCATAGAAGACCCATACGTTTTATCTTCTTCTACCAGCATACGAGCAGAAGAGATGGGGAAATGAAATTGCAGGTACAATTATTTTTTAGCTCCTCAAAGGAAACCATATTTCCTTCCACCCTCTGGACGGGTACTTCCTGGACCAATAACCCCGACGGACATACATTGTCGTTGTCAAAACTTTACGATGAGGAACCGGAGATAAATTGGGCGAAATTCACGCCGATTGGAGGCGCGCAACCACCCGCTGGCCCTTCTCGATTCGGCGAATCCGTTTGCGGCGCACTTATCTCCCCGACTTGGAAGCCACTTCGGCCGAAATTGTCCGTGGCAACGGACGGAAAATTTACGGGCTGGCGCGCGCGGCTGGCCAGCTGACGGACCCCGATGAGGCCGCAGCTGATACCTCCATCTGCCACGATACAAGCCGCGGCCATTGTTCGGCAGATTTGTACCCATTTCATGGCAATGCTGCTCCGGGCCATTAACAGTTTCTGATCTCTTTATGCGGCGCCAGATAATAGTCGCGATTGAAAGTTTCGCCTCATTCTTTTAAGTTACAATATCCTACTTTTCGGACAAATCGTTTACTTCCAACCATATGACAATTGTAGTAATCAAGAGCTGTAGCATGACCATTAGAACCTTTGAAATAGAACCAACTTCTTCAACCAAGTTTTGAAAGTGTTGAACTGAAACAAGTAAGACATCTGGTTTAAACTAAATTTTACTACACATGGTAACTCTTGCTAAATATTTCCCTTAGAATTTCCCTCGGACGGGCGCACATACAGTCCTACAAAAATTTCGAAACAAATTAATCCATTAAATATTAATTCCACATCTCCCAAAGCCGCGGCTTAAGTCGTATAAATTTGTCTAAGCCGAACTGGTGTAGCCCGCATAAATTTGTTCTCATGAAACGTTTTCAAGCTGCGTACAAAAATGACAAGACAATTTCCACGACCTTTGATTTAAATAATTCATCGACCCTCCATACGTCTTCATAAGCGATTAGATAATCGGAAGCCAACCAACGGGACCCTCGTAAACAACAAACAAGTAAGTCGAAAAGAACAAAGAGAAAAAAGAGCGTAAACGTCAAATCTCCGCCACCGTCACGTTTATTCAAATCGTCTCTCCTTCCGACAAAAGGATCTCGCTTGGAATTAATATTCGGTCTTGGGGGGGGGAAAAAACGGTCGTTCCCTTTACGTCGTCGAAGTGACGAAATTCCGGGCGCTATCCGCGGACGAATCGGTAGGGGGAGGGGGGGAAACGGTCGCGCCACCCACGAGCGCCCTCTCGTGGCTCGTAAATACCAGAAGTCAAATCGGCCGGTCTCGAGAGCGCGGAGGATCCCGCTTCGAAATTCGAGCCGGCGGATAACTCATGCAAATTCATGCCGCATCTCGCGTGCACGTGCACAACACACGGCGCAGCAACGATCGCGACGCCGAGTATGACGCGGGGCAGGGGGGGAGGGGGGAGGATTTTACTTTTAAATATCGCCGAAAAGATCGTCGATTATTTTAGCCCGCGCGGCCGGCCGCGACATCTGTCGGGCGGCGCGGAATAAATGCCGGCGCGATTTACATGATCGGCCGAAATTCCCCCCCCCCCCCC
>JABFPN010001785.1:0-26386 GCA_022817305.1 Leptoteleia sp. ZL-2020 | reverse complement strand
AAACACAAAAAGGAAGGCCTGAAGTTGTTTCAATTCATATAATAGGTTAGAGTGGTGGTAATGTCAGGAGTCTCATTTTCCTCTCCTACAGCCCCGAAAGTGTGACTCCTCACAGGTTTGACTGTATTAAAATACTCGCTGTTGTATTGCTATTTTTTTTGACTAAAACTATTAATCCCCATATTCTAGGTTATGTAAGATTTTTAAATTAGTGTACACAAATGGTGAGAATTCCTGCGGAAAAAAAATAAATAAAACAGCCAATTTTATCACGCATCGGTTCGCATGAACATTTTAGGTCGCGAAAAGTTTAAAAATACCACGACATTATCTAGAATTATATTCGGCAGAGGGGCTCGACCTTGTTACTAACGTTGCTCCGCTTAAGTTCAACGACAACTTTTAATTAATCATTAACTCACCCTTTACACCACCCTCCAATTTTTTCTAACTTTAAAACAATTTCTCATTTTGGGAAGGGAAAACAAATGCCAAAAAAAGGGGGAGGTGAAAATTATAATCCTTCAATAAGTTAAGAAAATTACTATAGTTTTTCATTTGGCGCCTGCGTTAATGACACAAAGTAGACGGATTATGTAATCGAGTCATCCGAGTGCAACATTGTTATTTAATTCTTTCCGCAGTGACATAAGTTGTATGTTTCGATAATTATTTTTTTCTCTCTCGTTTCTTCTACCGTATTTTTTGTCCCTTTTTATTTTTTATTGATAACTTCAAATTGTATCAACCGTTAATTAATTTAAGGTTATGTAAATGTAATTTTTAAATTATAATTTTAATTTTTTTTGAATACCCGTTAATTGTAGCTGTTAAAATTTATATAAAAAAAAGTATCACCCAATTGGAAACGTTTATTTTCAAACTGATAAAAGCAAAAGGTTTTTAATTGTAATTACAGGTCTCATAATGTTATTGTATTATCTTTATAAGTTTAAACGCGGCACTTTATTTCAAGCGTCCATGAGAAGGTCGTTTGTTGTGACGGATTTTTTTTTATCTGCACCGACGCGACTTTTCGTAGGATTATTCATAAATAAAGTCAACATAATAGTCTATTTGTTCAGATACAGACATAATTCAATATTATTCTTTTTTATCTGCAAAATTTGTTTCGCATCAACTCTTGGAAAAGTACGTTACGAAAGCGAACGGTTGCGTTTTAAATTTAAATTTTTCAAATAAAACCGTTAAATAAATAGAATGTATCATTAATCTAAACGGTAAAAATTTAACTAAATTAAAGAGAAAAACGAATAAGTAAATAAAATTTATTATTTTAAGGTAATTAATAACTGTGTAGTTGAGTAAAATTTAAAATTATATTTAAACGGTTTAACGCTTATCTAAATCTAAAGAAACTAACTAGACTAATAAATGCGTTTGAAAAAAATTAATATATTTTTAAGGTGGTTAATAATATTATTGTTGAAGAAACTAACGAAAATAATGAATAAGTGTAAACAAATTTATTTTATATTTTTAAAGTGATTAATAATATTGTAGTTCACGAAACTAACAAAACTAACGAAACTAACGAAACTAACGAAACTAACAAAACTAACGAAACTAACGAAACTAATAACACTAACGATTAAGTATATAAAAAAACTTATTTTATACTTTTAAGGTGATTAATAATCGGTGTAATTGAAGAAAAATGAGAATTATATTTAAACGTTTTAACGGTTTGACGCAGATTTTGAACTTGAAAGATAATAAAAACTCAATTGA
This sequence comes from Leptoteleia sp. ZL-2020, assembly GCA_022817305.1. NCBI lineage: Eukaryota > Metazoa > Arthropoda > Insecta > Hymenoptera > Scelionidae > Leptoteleia > Leptoteleia sp. ZL-2020. Next base: position 24,634 of record JABFPN010001785.1, on the reverse strand, counting down.
TTTTTTTTTTGTCTAACACGTGGGATGGGACGAGCCTTTTGATTAAGCGAACAGAGGAAGAGAAGTTTAAAAAAAGTTGTCGTGACGCTTGGTCACGCTATGCCTTTTATTATGAATGCGTGAGAGAAGTGAGGTTGTTGAAATGATTTAACATCCACGTGTCCGATGTGCTTATCGTGCATCATCACCACACTTTCCTTAATTTTTTCTTTCTCTCTCTCTCTTTCTTCAACAATCTTTTCGATGCTTGGACGATAAAGACTTTTACGACGTCGGTTTCCGATTTCAGATTACAATTATATCTCTCTCTCCCCTCCACTTTCCCTACCCCTAACATGGAATGCATTAATTATGTTAATGTTCCCGTTTCCATGGAGGAAAATATGTTTCTAGGTAACGAAGATCAACATTCCATTATAAAATATAATTTAAAAATTATTATATATAATATTTAATTATTTCAATATTACTTAATATTAATAATATTGTTATTAATCAATAATAATAACATTAATTATATACTATTAATTAATAATAATAATATTAATTTTAATTAAATATTAATTATTGATTAACAATTAATAATTAAAAATAATTTAATAATATAAATATATTTACAAAAGGTGCTTTTGAATAAAAACCCGGGGTTTTTTTGATAACTACGGACCTGACTCCAGAGTTGTTAGTTTAGTTAGATTTTTAAATAATTTATGGCGGGAAGTGCAAATCGATGGGAAACACAATCCCTTTGGTTGATTTTAAGTTTCCCGCTAAAGTTATAAAAATAAATAAATTCAATTTGATTTCAGGGGCGTACCTTGGCACCCAAAAAGTGGTCGGTATTCAAATACACCACTTGCAATCTTTATATATTTACATAAGAATCTTTATATATAATATATTCATTGTAGTGATTAATAAAATATTATAAATAAAAATAAAAATAAAATAGATATTTACAAAATATTTCAATTTTAATTCGTACATATTTTTGTAAACATTTAAATTGTTCGAAATATATTGTTAAAAGGAAATAGAAGAAGTGCAATTAACACGACGTTAAAAATCCATATCTATATCCGAAGCGTTCGAAAGGTGATTAGACCTTGGAAGTCCCTAAATGCAATGGTGATGTAATCAAAAACAAATAGACATTATCAAATGCAACCGATGAAAGAAAGATTGCTCGGCGAGAACGAGATCAAGCAGCTTTATCAATCGAATTAACACTCGACTATTACGCGTATCAACATCGCATAACCAAATTACGCCGGAGCATTGTATCGCATGAATTAAGTACGATCTCGACGGTCTCAGGTCAAAGCATCATCTCCCATATACCGGGTGCTCGAAAACAGCGCATTAATATCGCTCGACGGCAAAACGGGCGAATAAATTCCAAATTATGACGCGCAAAGCAACCCCAGTTGTTTTTTATAAATGGCCTTGATAAGGCCATCATAATTAATCATTCAATTTAATAGAATAGATTCGCATAATACAAACGGTATGTATGTAGGGAAATCCAGTTTTACAATATCACCAGTAAGCTATGTAATGATAAAAAACTTGCGATTGCTTTGTGGGTCACAAGAGAAAAGCATGACTTCTTCGGGCTTCAATATGTCTTGTAGGTTATATGCACGAGGTTTTTTGTTACATGTAACATGTAATAAATGTACACCGAGTCCCATTTAAAGCTGAATGGTTTACCTGCTTTAGAAACCAGTTTCAATTGGTAGCACTGGCGTTGAAGTAGAAACTTTTATTTGTTGGAAAAGGATGCAAATGTGTTATTCAAAACATTTTGCTACTGTTTCTATTTTAATACTAGTGTTTCTCAAAGCAGGTTCAGCTTTCAAAGCAACTGGGTGTACATATTTTATAAATATGTAAATGTTTTTTCAAAGACTATACTCGAAAATTTTTGTAACGCTCTGAAGTTGGATGTTAGTGTAAATACTCTCCCGCAAGAAGTTATACTTTAATAATAATAGAAATTAAGTACAGAGGTCTAGCCGGAATATCAGTTACTTTCACCATAATTGCATTGAGAAAAAAGGATAGTAATATTAACCATATGTATAGATAATTTTCGTAATTACCATAAAATTTTAGTTTCATTTATGCGATATATGGTTAAAATAACCGTGATATGATTAATTCAACCCAAATTCTAATGATCACGTAAATTAAGCAGATAATTTTTTTTTCTGAATGTGAGATAAATAGGACAATAAAATATAGTTATCGCGAAATTAACTACATACACACATATATATAGTTAATATGACTAATCTTTTTTTCGAGTGCAAGCAGTGATAAAAGCGATTAGCAATCCTGGCAGTTAGGACCAGTGACTCTGAAATAGTATGTTGTACGAGAGCAAACGGAGGTCAGGACTGTTAGGTAACAGACAAGGCCATCTATAAACTGCATGAAAATCGCACGCAGACAAAACTTCGATCTTTTATCATCCTTTCCGCCATTTTTGGACCTTATTCAAAACTTTTGGTTGAATGACTCTTTCGTCACGGATGATTGACTTCTTGAGATATATTAGATTAAAAAACTAAAATAGCGCTAACTAAACCACTATTAAATAACTTATTCAAAATTACTTTACTAACATTAAAACTAACAAAACTAAATCGCTACGAAGTTACATATTCAACATTACATTACTAACGATAAAACTAACAAAACTAAACGGCTATTAAAATTACTTACTTAAAATTAAATTACAGTATTAATTAAAACTTAATAACTACTTTGGTTTCACTTGAATTTATATTTTCTAGTAATTAAATTATAATATTTATTAAAACTTAATAGCTACTTTGGTTTTCACTTGAATTGATATTTTCTAGTAACATTAAACCATCTTAGTGACACTGAATCATAGAGAAAAGGTTGCTTCCTTAATTTCTAAACGTCACCATTAATGTTAATGATAAAGGAATGATTGTACGGAAACGACTGGAACAGTTGTAAAGCTTCATTAACGGCAATGCTAATCGTCTTAGCTGCGGTGGTATCCTCGTGACGCAAATAGTAAAAATGCATGACGAGCGAGGGGGGTCTCGCGATTTCCTGCTCGCTTTATTTCCGCGGAATTATTTGTTGGTTTTATACAGCGAACTTGGAAAACAAAAGAGATGTGCCACGGTGCAGTCGTCAATAGACACGAGCATTTCGTAATAGTTCCAATAGCATTGATCTTGGCTCGTGATTGTCATTATTTAATGACCGTCAATTAAAATTGTTTAAGGAAACAACATTATTTGCGATAAGTAATTTAATTAGAATCCACAGACGTAATAACAAACATTGCCCTGAATATTATTCGCTGCGTTAACGTGACATAAATATTGCATAAATTAAAGTGCCAGCTTGTGCCAAAAATTATGATCCCCCGTTGGTATTGTAATGCGTAAGTCCCGGACCGTATTTATACTGGTCAATTATGTCACAGCAATGTGATAACAAGATGAAGCAACCTTGCGGCTATTGGAATTGGATTCCCAGCTGGGAATCAGGTGAGTGAGCTTGCGATCGATGTGGATCACGAGAACGACGTGGCTTTTTTGGCCGCACACACATGTGCTATACTTAGTTCAGTCCTTGCAATACTTATGAATGACAATGAGCTCAAATTATCGATCGATAACATTTCTTTAATGCCGTCCTTTTTGTCCAAATATTTATTCAGATGCACAACACATCCAGTCCAATTCAATCTCATTGAATTTATTCCTTCCGATTGGATCGTATATAGATATACCGTATATAATTATATACATGACATCATAGGTATCACTGTACATTTATTTTCATTCAAACGGTCAGTAATGATCCCAATAATAGTTTCAGGTGTTTTTTACTCCGTCACCTTTAATTCACTAATTATTTGTTTAGTCACTGTTAATAATCGAACTTGATTTGGTTTGTTCCATTGTAAGTCATGTTTAATTATAAGATTATAATTACCGTTATGTGCGTTGACCAATTTTTAATTTTTTTTTAATATCGGTCACAAATTTTGACCTCCATATTGACATTGCTGCCGGGTCATTACCAATAGCCAGCGAATATTTAACACCTGAATAAGGAACTCGGTGAAAACGCTCGTCATTATACAACGATGAATTCAAATTTTATCAATATTCTCACTGATAAAGCAGCCGAGTATTAATCTTTTGTATTCGCTTGTTCTCTATTATTGTTGTGAACTATGACTGGAAGTAAATATTTATCAAATTATTTTGTCCAGTTACTTTTAAGCGAGGTGTTTTGTGTTGCGTTAATTTTTAATAACAGGTTGGTAATATTTGATGAAATTTCAGCAATTTTCTGCACTAACTGGATCCCTTCCGCGTGACACGTTAACGGTTTCCCGTCTCTCTCTTTCACAAATATAATGAGCAGGTAGAGGAATACGAAATACGAAAAAGGATTTTCTTATGTTTTCAATATTACCCTAATAGCAAAGAATATTTTTGGTACATTTTAAAAAGATTCTGAATATACCAAGGAAATATTCTATCCAGGAATATTTCTGGTGTTTTCTTTGGTGATTTGTGTTTTTTTAATATTCCAGAAATGTACCATAAATATTTCTGAAGTCGTACATGGGAATATTTTTGACAAATATTTTTGGAATATTCTGAAATATTTCTTGCTATTAGAGTATATTCCAGTTTGAACAAAAGGACAGACAATTCTGTTCATATAAGTGTATCTTTTTTTAATTTAGGAAATTGGTAAGTTGGAACATGCCATTAACATCGCTCCACGAATGATTTATGATCCGTTGAAATGAACTGCGAGAGAATATTTCAATCATACTTGAAAGCACACTTTTGTGAAATAAAATGTCCAACTTCCCTAATAGCGACAAATATTTATAAAATATTCACGAAAAATGTTTTATAAACATGAAAATATCCACCGCATAATATTTGTGTTATTTTTTATTTATATTTCAAAATATATATAGAATATTATGCTACAATATTGCATAAGTATTTACAATAATCGTGCGGACATTTTAATATTTAGAAAATATTTTCTCTTAGAAATTAAAAAATATTCATCAAATATCATAAATATTATGCGCTATTAGGTTTACAAATAATTAACGACATACTTTTTTTTTTGTAGATTTTGCCTTAAACTTGAATCCAGAGTTCAATTGTTGAAAGGGAAAGCGAAAAGAACTCTGGCGGGGGTGAACTTGAAGCTAAAAAGTTGATCGTTATAATATAAATTAATGAAATTAGTTTAAATTAAAACGACAAGGACGGTCGCTACCGATCGGTAAAACAGGTCGCTACACCTGTCCCATTAACGCGTTCACCTTGTTCCATTTTTTTCGCTGCGAGGGTTTTCCCCTCTCGAAGAGGCAGCGCGTCTTCCCTAAAAGGAACGACAAAAAAAAACAATCACGCAGCGATTAGGAGCTATCGGACTTAGGACAAGAGACGGACGGAAAGGCGTTGCAATGCGAGAAAAAGAGAGGGAAAGAAAAGTGCGAGATAATGCGTGCATGAATTTAGTGCGTGGTCGAAACAAAGGGACCGTTTTTCTCATTAATTTCGACAATTTCATAGAAAATTCGCGCGACTGATCGCCGGGTTATATAACGGTCGCGGTCGCGAATCGATGCGCGCCCAAAATCGCCGAAGGCAAAGGACGCCGAACGCGAGGACGCGTGGTCTCTTTTTATTATTGCCGCGTATCCCCTTCCCCCTCGTTTTCTTATTCACCAAACCGTGAATAAGTAACGTTAAACGCGCCAATGTAAAAAAAAAACCGCGAGCAACAATTATCACGACAATTTCGGGGCAAAGGGCTTTGACCCGGACCTCGTTTTCGTGAATCAATAAAAAAAAAAAAGAAAAATCCGTTGCACTTGTCCGAACAAACTTCCCCCCACGGCATTTGCGGGGAAAGGTCGAACGATTCCCCCCCGAAAATTCGTCTTTCTCTCCCCCCTCCGCCAAGGCAAAAAGTAACGGCTTTTTCTTCACGGTAATTCGAATACAGGGGGGTGGTTTTGGGGTGCTCAAAGTGGCTTACCTGCAGATCGACGCAACGTTTGGCAGTAAGCCGAAAGAGTGCCATGGTGTCTAACGGTAGAGTCCCGGAGGGTTGCTAAAGTGTTTCCTGATCGAGCGAGGGCGTCCCGAAATTCGCACCAAACCGACCCAATGCGCTAAGCTTCGCTGCACGTCTCAGCCGACTGTCGGACGTCAGGCGGTCGGGATCTGGCAGCGCGCGCCGAGACGTTCACGCGGCGCGCGCGGACCCGCTGCGCATGCGCCCCACCGCCCTCCACTAGAATCCCTCCCGCTACGTCATTTGCGAGCGGCCGACTTCGCGGGAAAATTGGAATCGCAAAGACAATTTGTTTGTTTTTATTATTGATGTATTTTTTAACAAAAATAAAAAAAATCTTTATTTAAGTTGTTGGAAATACTTTTTTTTAGTAGTAATACTGATGTAACAATGTTCAAATTGGATGGTGTCAGGCGACTAATCACTATCTGACACGTGTGGCATTTTAATTTTAATCGTTATTTATTTATAATAAATTTTATATAAATGTATTTTACTGTTGACGTAAGATTAGATGTATTATTTTTAAGAAAAATTAGACTATTGTTATTTTTTATTATGTTTTGGTGGGATGATTATTTTATAAGTGAATAGTATAACAGGGACATTATATGAATATTATGTCACTTTTAAGGTTATGATAATGCAGACAGAAAATCATGCCAGATAATACATTTAAATGTTGAATATTCTCAATTTTAATTTTATATCATTCCGTTTATTGCCAACATTTTTTAATAGGGAAACAATGAGCTATTTCTTCTGGAAAATTTTAATTTTATTAGAAATTTTATATTCGTGAACTGATAACTGAATGACGAATTCGAACGCTCCACACATTCTTGTTTTTATTTACGAAGTAGTGAAAAAAAAATGCTGCTAGAGGAGGCTTCGAACCTGTGCCCTATGCTCGCCAAGCAGATACTTTCACCAATAACCAATATGTTGAATATATTAAAAATATTATACCATATATTGCTAATTATGATCAAAAATTATATAAAAAGCACATTTTCATTCAATTTTACGAAGAGATAAATTATTTTACCAAGTTTGATAAACTTTTTCCGCCACTTTTAATAAATTCCTACATTATCGACTAATGCAAAGAAGATTATTATACCGATTATGGGTAAAGTAATGTTTTATCGATACGTCAGTATAATGTATAATTTCTGCTCCTAACCATTTTAATAATATAAACTATTGTTAAAATCTTGTAATTATGTGTATTGTTTATTAAAGAAATATATTGTACACTTAGAAAATTCGACATTGACCATAAATAAATTTATTTCCCGGTGAGTTGTATAGTTTACGACATAATTTCAATGTTTTTAATCAATGTTTTTTTCGTGAGGTTATGTTGTTTTCGTTCTACGTTACTGTGTTTTATTCAGTTTATTTATATATACAGCATATTTGAATTTTCTTGTAAATAAAATTTCCTTTTGGTTAGTTACATCATTTATTACAATGTATTTCATCCATAATTATACTAAGAAAGTTATACGTTTTTAATTTTTTTTATTTATATAATTAAATTGAATTTATTAAAAACTCAGATAAATAAATAGTATAGTATTATAACACTTGCAAACACAAATATGCTTATAATTCCATAGTATATTGTAAACTTATTCATCAAGTAAAAAAAAATTATCAATAAATAAATTAAAATAATATATTTAGTAAATTAGACAACAATTTACTTGCATTTAAATAATTACTAATTTAATAAATTTGTTATATGTTATTATTTCTTTTGTTACGGAAACAGGGAAAAAATGGCTAATTTAAAAGGAATACGCAGAAGGAATTATATATATGACAAAATTCACAAAACAGGTGTGGCATTTTGCGTAGTAACAACAATGGTTGGCACAATAATGCTAACTTACCAGGCTTACAATTATATGGTTAACATTAGGCCTATCAAAAGAGCTATGTTGTTACAACAACAAGAAGATCTTCTTAAAGAAGGAAAAAGTTCTGAACTCCTAACTGATGAACAAATGGCTTCTTAATATAGTTTTAGTAAAAACAAGTTTATTTGTTTAAGGAAAATTATAATGTAAGCATTTCCGTGTAAAATAATTGTAATATAAAATGTTAAAATAAAATATAAGAAGGAAATGTCGTGTTTCTCATTATTATTACAGTAACATTGCATGGTGGATTTGATTCACTAGAAGAAAATATAAAACATGAATGATAAATTTAATATTTTAATTAATAATGAAATTAATAAATCTTGAACGATAAATTTCCAGTTACAAAACTTTTATTACTGAAATAGACAGTCAGTAACTGAGAAATTACTAACATCTAATTAAAAATCACAGCAGTAGAAATAATTTTTCTTCATTTTTAAAAAGTAAAGCTCAACGTGAATTAAATAAAATAAAATTTAAATCAAATAAAAATTTAAGAACATCTCGTTTTGAAGAAAAATATTAATTGTCCTACATTTTCGTATTTAAATACAAAATATAGGAGTATAAATTTATTCCCATAACATGAAAAATCAAAACAAAACACTTGATTGTTTTGTTATCAATGAAGACATTGCTTTGCTTTTACCATAACAACCAAATGAAGGACGAATTAAGTAATTAGCTATTACATGTTCGAGTCATTAATTTTTGGTCAGTTTATTATCGGAATCGCGTTTAGAAGGTTCGAAAACCATCTCGTGTCGCGTTTTGCAATAGCAATAAGTACTTTTGATATCATTCTATTAATGTTATTTCCTAAGCAATTTTAAAATTATTTGCATTATAGTCATTAGAAATTAATACTCCAAAATTATATTGTATATGATGAACGAACATAGAAATATTTTTAAGTATTTATTGCTATTGTATTGCTTAGTGACGTTGTAAAGTAGTGTTGTAATATCGTGTGATTCGCGAGTAGTGCCATAGTGAAGGAATGAAGCAGTGAAGCAGTTAAGCAGTGAGTGAATATTAAATACTTACAAGTGTCTTGCACTTTCAAAATATATAAAATATTGTAATGTTTTTAAATTGCCAAGTCTGTTGTCATGGAGTTAGTGTCTTTTGTAATCAAAATTTAATTAATTTATATCTTATGATCTACGGACCAGAACGCTATTCTGGGTATCTTCATCTTTTTTAGTATATATATATATATATATTTATAAATAACTAAAATTAAATGCATCAGATATAGTATATTACACAACGAGGAAAAAAGTGGTTTTAAGTTGGTAACCCAAGCCAAAGACAAAGAGTTACCAACCTGAAACCATTTTTGTTTGAGTTGAGTACGATATTTTATTCAGCGCGAAACTGAAATATGTTGGTAGCCCTGCGGACTACCAATATATTTTATTTTTAAGGGGAGTTGTTTCGGCGACTTGCGAAAATAGAAAAATTTTGATTTAATTTTATTTCAGTTCAAAATATAATATGGCTATTAGAAGTCATTAGATAGATAGGTCAACGACCTGAATTATTTTGTTCTGGAAATGCTAGTATTTACTATAGATAATGTTTTGATTCTCACTTCTAATAAATCGAATTATAATCGCGGTTTATAAATTGTATTATTTCGACGAAAATGCATCTCTTTTCTTCGAAGTAAAATGAGTTTAATTTCTATGATTTATTTTGAATTAAAATGCCAATAAATGTAGCTTTATTTTGTTGAATTTAAATACACTGCTAAAATTTAGGATTGATTTATTTTGAATATTTTGTACGATATTCTAACTTTATAAATTATCCGGATGTTATGCATCCTTATTATTGTCAATATATAAAGTTACCAATTATTATTGTGAATATACAATTACCAATAAAGATTTTGGTTATTGACTTACTTTTACGTTGTATGTAAGTCAACGAAAATTAAGTAGTTAGTTAGTTCTCAAAATTTTGTTCACTTTCATTGTTATCATATAGTAAACTATTTCTGTTAAGTTATAGTTCAATTATAGTTCGCTTTTGTTCGCATTTTTCTTTATTTAACTTAGTTATCTTTCTTCGCAAGCTTTCGTATTTATCAACCGTTATTATTTACTCGCCGCTTTTCTCATTCGTTCTTAACTTTTACAAACCATTGTAATTATTCATTTATTTATATTAATGTTATTAAATTCTTTTGCTTTTATTTTAAAATGTTTTTGTTTCTTTTTTTTCTTCACTACCTCGCATCAACTCCTCGCAAGCCGGCAAAACGCTGTTAGCAAACGCGCTAACAGGAGTAAAGAATTTATTTTGCATTACTTTTTTTCTTAAGCACTAATCGTAAGACACGTAAATAAAAATGACGTGGGAATTAAAAAACTGAACTCGCTAGAATATCATTTGTTGAAAAATGCAGAAATATAATTTATTCGTTCATTGTGAATATGAAAAAGAGTATGGACATCGTCATAACCTGAGTATTACAATTTCTCTTCCTTTTAGCAAAAATTACGAACCATAAATTTATTCCCCTTTTATCATATTCCTTTATCTTCATTTATTCTTGCATATAAATTGTCTTATTTAATGTACACATTCTTAATTGTATGACATACAAGTACGGGAAAAACTGGCAGCGGATTTCCATGTTGAACACATATTTTAAAATATAACTTCGTATATACGAAAAGGGAATGGGAGGGGGGAGGGGGGGGTACAGGGATACATAACAAAATTTATCACTATCATTAAATGCAACTGGATGGTATTTACAATGAAAATGAAGACCGACGGGGTGTTTTACAAAATTACAACTAGCACTTTATTACAACGGTACATTTACAATACGAATCACTGTAGAAACTTGAACTGAAAGCTCTGTTCAGTGTAAAAGTAAGAAAAATATATAAAATTAATTGCGAAGTTTGCAAATATATATTTATATCCATATATATCTACTTATACGTAAGCTAACTAAACATTTACAAAAGGGATAATATTTATGAGCGCGATTGATACTTTACAGAATTATAATCAATGAGCGTTTGTAAAGATAAACCGTCGTATCACTGCAATAGTACAGCTACAAAAATCGCATGTTCCTCATTCAATTATATATATACATATATAATATATATAATTGTACGTTTACATATATATTATAATGGCCATAAAAATTCATTTTTCTCCTCATTTTTTTCTGCTACTGACTTTTGTTTTACCCAGGCCACCATAATAAATATATATATATATATATATATATAATTCTCGAACCATTATTGCCTACAACAAAAATATATTTCGCGAAATTCCAGCGCCTGGCATTTCCTCGTGACTAATTAGGTCAGAGTTCAATTCCCATTCTTATTGACAAGGGGTTAAGCTCCTAGCGAAATTAAAATTTCATGCTCCTTTGTACAATGCTTACATAATAAATAATGTTGATGATAGATGTCGCGTCGTATCACATAAATTTGCTCCAAATTTGTAGCAATCACTCGTCCAATAGGGGAGAGTTCGTGGAATGTGATTCGAACTGAATAGCAGTGACTATGAATTTAATAAGACTCGTAATGTGTTAATACATTACTATTTTCTGTTCTTGATTTGATACAGTTATATGACAGTATCATAACATAAAACTCTGAACATATGCACAAATTATCATTACAATAAAAAAAATAGGCTTTTAAAAATACGAGTTTAAAAATAATAATTCATCTTCAATCCGTCAGATAGTTCAAATTATAATGAATATAACTAGTTAAATTACGAATTACGAGTCCTCGCAATTCTATTTGTACCTGAATCAAAGGTCTGATCCAATTATGTACAAAAAATTGATAGAAGTTTATAAGAAATAAGACCGATACTTCTGACAACATTTTAGCTATTTTTACATGTTCATTTTTATTATGCAAGTTCTCACAAACTTCTTTTCGAAGACTACAAAGAATAAAAGTTTCAAGTTTTTGTAACAATTTTTTGTTGTTGAATTTATATAAAAGTAATTCTTTCGGACTGTCTCATGAATACACCGCAAAACTTAAATGAATAATATAAGTTTGTATAATTAAATTTCAAATACAATAAATTGGTGACTAAGGAATGTAAGTCATTAATGATTATTAGATTTCAGATCCTTATTTCAGGTGCAAATAGTCACTGTTTTGTTGCACAATCCCATCGCTAGAGATAGTTTCCTGAATACACCATTGAACTTCTTTTTACCACTTTTTATCAGACTTATCATATTATGTTTTCTTTGAAGAGATAAAAGAAAGCAAAAGTAATTGGTGCATTTTAAACGCCGCTGTTTGAGACCGATCCAGAACAGGAGGAGTTATCAATACGCATCGACTCGATCCTAGCGACGATTTTCAGAGCAGGTCCAAGTTTAATACTCATCGCAGACATCAAATGATCTTCCTTTAATAGCATTAATGCTTGGCCATCGATCTCTTGTATCGCAAAATCCTCCGCGTAATCCGCACAACCTGGGAGATTGCGAATGAAATCGCAAACTTCGTTAACCTGAAATCGCAGATAATTTTATTAAATTTATCAATTTAATATAAAGCATAGTATAGTTCTTAGTATTTAGTACACTTATTAGTATAGTTTTAGTGAATTTATATGTTTAAATACGATTCCACTTAGGAATACTTGGTGTATCGGAATGTTCTGATTCGTCGTGCAAGTCAAGTTATCGTATAGCCCTGAACGACGAATCCGTACACTCCACACCTTCTCAATTAATAATTGAGAGATGGTGAAAAATACTGAAAATGTTATCTCTAATTGCATTATATCTTCTATATTAAGTCTCAAAAATCCCGAGTAAACTCTGGAAGTGTCAATTTTTACAGTTTTTCCGAACTCTTTAGACCCTACCAGAGAAATATGGACTCTTTTTCTTTATAAGCAAATTTTGTGACAATAATTTTATCTGTCTTTCAAAGTAAAACGGATGTTTTATTGTCTTCTACGTTTATTCCTTTATATTATTTTTGTGTAATTATCAAATAAATAAATAATCGAAAAATGTAGGTTTATAGTAGCGTAAGGGGTTACGTACGGTCCATTTTACAGGATTGATGATGGGAGTATCGTCCATTGGAATAGACGAGGGCAAAATCATTTTGTCTTCTCCATTCTTTTTAACGCCGTCTTCTTCTTTATTCTTTTGTTCGGTATCCATTTCAGATGTCCATTGTTTTTCAGCGTTTTCTGTACGGTCTGCAGCTTTTTCGCGCTTTTTACTACAACGTAGAATTATTTGTTTAATCAACGCTGTTTTTAACATATGCCTATATTTGGTTAACAAAAAAATTTTTAATTATAAAAAAACGAATTGCCATGAACAAATAAAAGCAAACATTTAAGAATGAAAAATAAACACATGAACGTTAAAGCAACATTTATAATACAAAATGAATAAACTGCCCTGTTTCCGTCATGTTTAGAAAAGGGAAACTGGCTGATTATAGACGACGATGGAAATTCTACGCCCTAGGGCGTGAAACGACTAATTTCCGTCCGCGTCTAAAAACAGTTGATTTCCTTTCTCTAAACCGAGCGGAAACAGGACACTCTCCTTACACTTGTTACAAAAAGTAGTATATGAGTCAAGGATTGAACGATGATCAGAGACTCGTGTAAATTTGGTCGCCTTTGTCTCGCGAGGCCAATTTCGCACTCGTCTATAATCGCTACCGTTCCATCCTCGATGCGTAATATACTATTTTAAAAATAATGAATACATAAATAGCATTAAAAAAGTAGTAACAAAAACATTATGATAGTATAATTGCTTATGTTTTGTATTGAATTTATGATAACTAAAATTCAAACATTAATTTTGCATTTAAACTTATGAAAGTAAAAAATTAACAACCAAGGCATATTCTTAAATTCTGTATAAATTCTTAAAATGTTAAAAAAAAAGAGTAATATTTTATTTTAAATGTTCAAAATATTTATACATAAAATATATGTATATATATTTCTTTATTAATCTATATTTCTTCAGTATGATATTATTAGATAGAAAACTAGTTGTTTTCCTATAGAAATGAAATCCTTCAATAAAAATTGAAGAATTTTTCATTTAAAAACATTTAAGGACAATGTTTCACGAATAGCTGAGAAAAAATATTACCTCTTAGCACAAGTTGTTGAGCAAAATCTTTTATCTTTTCGTACTTTACTACTGTGCTCATCCAAAGTATTTCCACAAGTTTCGCATTTGAATGATTGCGAACCATTAATATTTTGCTCAGTCGAGTAATTGGGAGCATGTTTCTTTCCTGCAAATTAATAATTATTTGATAATGATTATTATTATTGTTAGTCACAAGTTAAATATTTAATAATTCGCGCTTAAATTTAGATTTCAATGTAATTATGAATAAAATTATCAAAATTAAACATTTGGAATATATAACAAAAAAAAAAAATTTATACAATAATGTTGATTGTCTTATGCGAATAACAGATTTTGAAAAATAAAAAATTATTATTACTGGGTGGTTCATCGCTTTTAGCATCTTTATCCAAAGCAGTCATTGCATTTCTTGTCGTAGAATTATTAACTTCCAGGCCAAAGGATCCATTCAATGAAGACCGATTAACAGCAAAAGGTTCAGATGCTGAAAAATTTAAAAAAAACATGTTAAATTATAAAATAACTAAGAATTAGATATAAGTTTTGAATCATTTATTCTTAAAAAGTAAAGCTTAAGGTGATTCTTCAGTACATACACTCCACTTCCACACATTTGCTTTTATTAGAACCAGAAACTTAGACATATTTGCTTTTCCGGCGCAGAAGATCAATGCGCAACTGTAATACTCGATTTCTTTATTTTTTAAAATGTAGCTTTAATTTTGTAAATTTAATAAATATATCGCGATACAAAGAAAGATGTGACAGCAGACGAATTTCAAAACATGATGATTAATAAAAAAAATAAAGTTATATTTGACAAATAAAGTATACCCAACGATTCTCCCACTTTTACATAACATCCTACCAAATTTTGGTGCAATTCTACCCACTACATCTGCCTGTGTACCTCGCGACGTTTTTGACACGTGTCACATCGAAGAATTAACATAACGCGAAGTTGCAACATGGCCGATATTTTACTTTGAGAATGAAAACTGCTCTGATTTCAACGTGTTGAGGATTAGAAAATTGACATAATTTACATAAATAATAACTGTAATAATGACTATTATATTCAGATTTCGTTAAAACACTGATACGAGTGAACGTGTTTCATGCATATTTAGTGAACGTGTTTCATGCATATTTATTAAACATCACTTTGTTTATTATATAACAAATTCAGTCACAACAGAAGGCAGTAGTGACAATGGTTATCTTGCTTAAAAATAATAGGCGTCTGTACCTTCCTGAATGACAAATCCTTCTATCACGTGGGTCAGAACTTGGGGTTTGACCATAGCCTTTGGAGGAGTATGTTTGCTGATACTCAGAGGAACTGTAATGGAATTTGCCGAATCATCGCAGACTCCATTAGCAATTGAATTCACAGTATTGGCCATTCCCGCCAAAGGATTTGGGCAGGATTTATCGTCACTTTTATTGGAGTTAAACGAATTTTCCTCTTGTTTCACGCCATTTTTCGATTGTACCTCCATGTCTGAAGTAATAAAATGTATACACTTTAGTTACTGAATAAATATCAACACGATATGTACTCCAACAGCAAGTGCAACTTCTGAGATCTTATCTTCAAATGACGTGGATAGACAAAATTCTAGGTTAATTTCAAAATGGCGCGTATACAGCGCCGCCAAACGCGATTAAATGTACTAAACATTCGAGACACGTTCTTAAGTTGGCTGCTACGCGTAGAGAAAAATGAAGATTATATTGCGCAAAGTTACATGCCTTCTTTGTATGAAAACTTTCCGAGCAACAATCACACGAAATTTTATGCTGAATATTCTCTTGTTTAACCTATTTTTTCATGGTTCAACTTTAGACGATCGCAGCGCTATTGTACTTTGTACAGCGAACTAAGATTTGTACAATTTTCAAACTAAGAAGTTAACCAAAGTCCACAGACCCTATTTTTAACGTGCTCATAAATTTGTAAGCAGAATTTTATTAAAATAATTTGAAATTAAAAATTAATTCTAAAAAGAAACTCGTTGGATAAAAACTTGTTTTAGAGCGTTTATATATCCGTCTCACTAAGTTTTCGCTTCATTTTCAATTCGTTAAAATTTCGTTTGTATTTTAATTACGCATCGTTAAAACGTGGCAACGTTGTTTTATTTATGAAATGTTACATCGTTTGAAATATTTTAATTAAATTGGAATATTATTGTTCAGTTTCTTAAGGTGATGTATCAAGTCTGTTGTCACAGCGTTAGTGTCTTGTATAAACAAAATATAATTAATTTATATTTTATGATCGACGGACTAGAGAGGTATTCCATGGACACAGAAGTATAATATGATTCACAAAAATATATGTATTTTTGAATATTCTCAATGGGTGCTTACGAGAGCGCATGATCGATTCTCAGGAATCATGTGTTCTAAAACATAGGTTGATTTTTCCAATATTTCACATTTTGCTTTACAAGACCAACTTAGCTATGATTTTAAGTCAGAAGGACGTATCACTTGGTCAACAATATTGTTTGAAAGAAGATAAATCGTTGAATAAATAAAATCCTTCTTCATTATTATGAAAATAGATGAATTTTAGAATACATGATTCCGGAATCAATTCTGGAAAACACTTTCGCTCCCGAAAGTGCTGCTTCCTTTCGAGCAGACGACAAAAAAATCGCACTTTACAAAATACGTTGAGAATATTCATAAGAACATATATTTTTATGAATCAAATTGTACTCCATGTCCATAGAATAGCGCTCTGTTCCGTTGATCATTTTGATTACAAAAGACACTAACTTCGTGACAGCAGACTTGACAGGTTACCTTAATTATGTTGTTGTTGTTGGTTATTGGCCTTTGGATAATGTGAATTCCATAAAAGCCATTTATTTTTCTGATTGATGAATCAGTGAAGCATCTCTTCTTAACTTTTTTTTATTTATAAAGAACTTTCTATCTTCTCAATATATCCACTTTTTTGAAATTAAAAACTCTTATACTTATCAAATTATACTCAGCGATTTTTAATGATGTCAGCGAGCCATACTTTTAACCCAACACTTATCTTTTTATACACACTCCAGGCGGCGACACCAGCAGGACTTGAGAATCGTACCTGGTGTCGCCACCTGGATGGCAACGGGTGACTTTACAAACACAAGGGATAACATCCTCAGTATGTAAGGGCCTAATATTTTACGTGGTATCCGACCTACGGTTAGGTGTAGAAAAGAACACACATTGGAGTCACCCATCCAAGTTGTGTTCCCCCTCACTCTGGCTTGACTTGGCGATTGGAGAGCGCCAATCAAGTCACTCGAGGTACGCCTGCCGGCTGTTACCTTAATTAAAAAAGAAATCTTTAAAAATTTACCGGAAGTATCCATTGGTGTACTTTGGTCTTCTGAGACACTGGCGCTTTCTTTTTTAGGTGTCGTAGCGTCATCAGTAGTACTCGCGGAACTAGTAGGAGGCGGTACCGGTGGTGGCGGCATAAGAGCACAATCGTCTTGACCTCTAACAGATTCGGCAGAACTGGAATTGTCCATTTGCGTTTGAGTTTGCTGAGGTGGCGCTGGGGTCGGTGCTGGTGGTGGTTGTTGTGGATCTGCGGTAGGCGTCGCTGCTATTGGTAACGCTTGCACCTGTGCCCCACTCACCAACTGATTGCCAATTATCGTGGGATTTAAAGTCTATAAAAGAATATTGCCATGACATTTTTGTTTCAAGTACAATGCACACAATTTGTTCACTTATTTCAACTTTCGTTATTGGTTGAAAAATGTATAAAAATATCATAAAAAATGTATATAGAATAAATTAAATTATCAGTCTTACCGGCAATTGAAGCTGTTGAACAGTTTGCATTTGCGGTTGTTGCACCTGATTCATTTGAAGGGCTGCAACTCCTACGCCAACACCCCCCATCGAAACAACGGGCATTATAGGACGTTCGCCACCCAATACAACGCCTGGTTGTTGTTGTTGCAAAGTCATTCCTGTTTTTTAGGGGAAAAAATTAGATTATTTATAATTCTTCGGAGAAATAATTTAAATTAAGTAAGGAACAACAATGAAACTAAATTAAATGATATAAAAATAATTATAAGCAACTAATTCAACGTTATGAATAGAAGAAAAAATGTTTTACTGAGTAAGTATAATGGATTTTTATGAAACATGTTCGTTGGTACTTCTTTGAACAATTACTTGTATAATTTTTAAAATATACAACTAAAATATTATATGTTTTACTTTTTATCATAACATATGGTGTGGAGATATTTAGCAATAAGGCGTTCAAAAAACTACTTCGGTTCTCTCTTACGCAATATCTTCTCTGTCACTCGCATTAGTATAATAATGTAAACGACAGAGAACGTATATTGTAAGTTACTACTGTAAGTAAGAGCCAGAGTAGTTTTTTAAACGCTCAATTGCCAACTTCAAGTGCGAGCAACCGGCCTAAATATCTCCACACTTAAATAATTAAAAATAGCTAAAGTATCCAACCTAAGTCCGAGCTTACGAGAAGGGGAATTCAGGTGGGAAGAAACCCTACCTTGTAATACCCGGTGTATTGGGAGTTTTCTGATTCGTCGTGCAAGTCACATTTTCAAGTAGGATTGAACGACGAGTCAGTGCACTCCACACACCAAGGTGCGGTGATAAAGTGCTACAAGGCGATTTTTCGAAACTTATTTCAGTATTTACAAAAAAAAATTGATGCCATGTATAATAAACGGATGGTTATAAAAATGGAAATGATGTACTAATTAAGAAATAACAAAAGAAAAGAAACGAGATTAAATGAAAACAGTACCCATGATGGGTTTGGGCTGGATTTGCTGCTGCGCGGTTTGCTGAGGCTGCGCCTGTTGCTGGTACTGTTGCTGGATCTGTTGCTGTTGCATGTGGTGCATCTGTTGAATGAAGACCTGTTGGTGTTGCGGTATTGTTTGCGGCGTCTGCGGCGCTTGCATAGCGCCCGCTTTAGTTTGCGCGGCGTAATTCGTTTGTTTGTCGGCGAGGACCGGCACGGGCGAGCCGGCAGGTGGCGCGGCCGCCGCGACGGATGGCGACTGTGGTTTGCCGGGGGTTGCTTGTTGCGCCTGCGCAAGCGGCTGCGCTGCGACAGACGTCTTCGTCTGGTTGGCCGCGTCTGCCTTGCTCGTCGCGCCGGCCGCCGACGACGTCGGCCCGGGGCTCGTGCGCACCACCGGCTTACCGCGGCCTTTGCCAGCGCCACCACCTCCCTTGCCACTCTGAATGGAACAAATAACCGAAAAAAGACCATTGCCTTCAATTTGCTAATAACGTTTAAACCAAAAGTAACGCGGTGTACATTCTTCTTTTCTTTATTGATTCTCTCTGATTATTTTTTTTCCTCCTTTTTTTTCATATTACACTGAGATTAGGACTAATATTAAAGGGAACTTGCCCACCAACAGATCCATTAAAATTTTTATTCTTTGGTTAGTACTTGGGTGCTTTTACTTTCTTTTATATTGAAGATGTGAGATATTTTTTATTACTATTATTATTAGCATTTTGGATTTAGGATATTATGTCATGAAAAAGGCCTTATTGCTAAGGACTATTATTATAATTAATAACACTTAAGAATTTAGTTTCAATGATAAAGATTAAATTTATATATATATATATATATATATATATATATATATATATAAAAACCGTAATATTATTTATAGAAACACTATTGTATCTCACTTAAAAGGATAAACTGTTGGATGCTGTTTTCCCATTCAAATTATAAATAATTGTTTCAGTTTAGAAAATTGTATAAAAAGCATTGTTAAATTTGCTACACACTCTAATTATTTATACAAATAAATGTAATAATAATATAGTAATCGTATTAAATTAATTTGTTATATTGAAGAGTGCAGCAATATTTATACATTTTTCCAAATTGCTACAATTATTATAATTTGTAATATAATAGTCCTCTCAGTGTTGGTACCAGAAATGGACATTTTTACAATTACAATTACTTTATTAATTTGTACTTTACATTTCTTTAATCTCATTACCTTATTATCAGTTAATTTTATTGAACGAATTTAAATTAGATTTCTACCTTTATTTAAAAATTATTTAAATGAATCAATAAATATATACTTTTCATTGAATATTCTTATAATTAATTAATATATTTATGATTACTATCATTCATCTGGTAATGTTTAATTTAATTAAATTATATTTGTGTCACAAAATAGTACTATTTATTTAAATTAGTCCTAAAATTTTATACATTTAAAATATAACAAGCCCTTAAAAGTATTATTTCTCAAACTATAATTCATCGTTGATTAAATCAATTTGAATGTTAAATTTAATTATTTTTTAGTACACTTAAATTAATTAATTTTTATGTATGTTTGATTAATAATGATTTCAACTGAATTTTATGAACTGATATAAATTTGTTCAAATTTAATAAAGTTATTGGTAAAGTATTAATGTCTATTTCAACAAGGTACCTAAATTAAAATAAATAGAACTTTAGAAAGAAAGTCGAGAATTCTTATCCCAATAATTTTTACATTGAATGTTTTTTTCATTTCAGATATTTATATTAGAATTTAGCAATCGTACCATGAAATTACCATGAAAATATTTTATGATTTTATGATTTAAAAATTTTCCATTTTTAAAAGGAAAAATTTAATTATCTAATAGTAAATATCTACAGTAATTGTTATTAACACTGAATAATTTTTTTTTTACAAAACTTGGTACTTTTTAACATAGTTTTAATTTTTAAAGTTTTCAACTTCTAACATTAAATTTAGTCTTTAAAATGTTATCAGTTAAAGTTATCGACAAAATAAATAAATAGAAAATAAAAGTAAAAAAATGATAACAAGATAAATTTACTTTAAATTTCTTTTAGAAGGAAAAGATGTTTAAATTATAACGATATTGAACATTGGTGTCCGAAATGACATTATAAGAGGTCTCGATTTTCTCCCTGAAATTACTGACAACAATTTTTTATATTTCATTTTCTAATACACCGGAAAAGACTTTTTTAATTTCTTATTAATATTGATATTCAATTTCATAAATTCAATTCATTTAATAGTGTTTTATTTATTATTTTTGGACAAAAAGTACATCAACAAATTTGGTGTCAGTAATGTGTTCCAAAATTAAATCCCGACCTTACATTAACTAAAAAATAAACTAAATTTACGGAAAAGAAAGAATAAAAAAGGAAAGAAAGAATGAAAGCAAAAGCAAACTCAAAATTACAGAGGGCCATTTCGCATTCACAATGATCATTTTCAAGATTATTGCTTGAATGTCATGTTTCAAGTACAACTTCATTTATTTATTATTCAAATGAATAAATAAATAAATGTCACTAATTTATTACAAATTTGCAGTTCACTGTATAACCAGGCATTTTCATCAATGAACAGTGAATAATTTAATTAATTACTTATAAACTCTCATATAATTGACTTTTGAAACTTACTTGACACTGACCATACAAGTAATAATTTCCAAAAGACTTTGCGATTACGTTAAGAGTTATTTGCAAGAGTTGTTTATATATGTATAAACACTCAAAAGAGGATTGTTTAGAAAGCAATACAGATTGTTAGTCAAACAATGAAAAATAAACAGCGCAATCAAATTATTTGATATATATCATTTGGAATCGGTTCCCTAGTAAAAATGAAATATGTATGGTCCATATATGTTTTTACAATTTCATATAAGAAAATAAAAAATTTATACATGGACATGTATGTTTCTTCTTAGTCCATACATGGCTATATATGGCAATAACTGATACAATATTCTAGCCATATATGGTTTCAATAATTTCTTTATATTAAAATCAGTTATTACCATATACCAACAATAGTTAGCCATATATGGATTAAGAAAAAACATCTATGCCCATACATATTTTAATAACTTCATATAAGAAAATGAAAAAATTCATGTAATGATATGTTTTTAATGTTTTCAATACATTTTATTTTTAAGAATATCGTACTCAACTCGAACAAAAGTGATTTCAGATTGGTAACCCTTTCCCTTTGCCTTGAGTTACCAACTTAAAACCACTCTTTTCCTAGTGGAGTAATATACTATTTCTCAATCCATACATGGCTATATAGGGCAATCCATACGTCCTTGATACATGGCAATAATTGATTTTAATATAAGGAAATTCTTGAAACCATACATAGCCATATATGGCAACAATTGATACAATATTCTAGTCATATATAATTTCAATAATTCACTTATATTAAAATCAATAATTACCATATACCAACCATATCGATGACCCTCACGAATAAAGAGATAATTATTTTTGTCACAATAAAACTGGGTGATTAATAATAGTTATCCCCTTTTGTTCCAACAAAAATAGTTAACCCTTTATTTGTGAGGGCCATTAATATACAACCACAAAATGGATTAAGCAAAAAACATAACATTTTTTACTTCTTTACATGGAATTATTAAAGCATACATGGTCCATATACATTTCATTTTTACTACGGTTCTTTTTCTGTATTGCTTTCAGTCTGGATTGTTAATTGAGAATATATTTTTCTAAGTGTATTCTTAATGTCTTCGAAGCTTAAAGTGAGTCGAAGTCGCGCGTTGATTGTAATAAAGACCTGTGTATGTACCGTGGCTACGCCATGGACTGTTTGGGTGGAGACCGAACTCGCCGGGCGTATGTTGGCCGGCTGGATACCTTGCATGGAAGATGGCAGAATGCTGAGCGGTCGCTGAGTCACGTTCGCTTGCTTACCCGGCTGCTGTTGAATATCCATTACCCGTGGCTTACCACCCCCCGCGGCAATCTGCTGAACACCCTGGAGTTGTTGCTGCGTTGCGATTGCTGCTGTTCAGTTTAAACATTATATTATATACAGTTAAAGCAATACATTTTATGTAATTGAAGAATGAAACGTTTTTAATATTGAGCAAATAAAAATATGCAATGCTTGTAAACGCTTGGAAAATCAAGTTAACAAAGGGAAAACAGTAATCTTGTTGGTTTACATCTAAAGGTCTTGAAGTATCTTGAAAACGTTTCGTTTTTCAGTATTACATACTTTCTTATATTAACATGTAAAATAATTATTATATCTAATAAAATAATGTGTTTTAGTAGTGGCAACATTAATTGGAAAATGTTTTCCTCTGATATTTAGTTATGTGTTATGATAAATTATAAGGATTCATAAGTAACGTTCGTTCAGCTGAGCATAAGAAATCTTATGATTTATTATAACACATAACAAAATTCAGTAGGTCACGCTTGCGTAGAGAAAAAGAAAATGAACACGCGCATAATGGCGACTTACTTGAATTTGAACGGATGGAGAACGTACTACTATAGCACTTAATTATTTCATACAAGTTACGCATTTTGTATTAAAATGACGAATTATTAAATTAACGGAATTGATTTAATAAAACTTGGAGCGAGTGTAATGAACGACGATCGAAAATTTTACAACGATTGATATTAAAAACGTGGGCACTGGAGGGTACGAGAGATCACCAACTAATGAAGACGTGCTTCCTTGAAATGAATCATCTACCATGAGAATGATTCAAATGTCATTTTAATCTCGCTTCCATCTAATTTCAATTTCGTTTCGATGTTTTGATTCACTCTCGCAAACGCAGTTTTGTTTGTGTTCTCACTCAAACAAAACTGAAACGAAATTGAAATGAGATGGAACGAAACTTAATCGAGATTGAAATTAAATGGAAGCGAAATTGAAGTGAGATTTAAATAGAATTAGATTTAAATGGAACGAGATTTAAATGGAACGGGATTTAAGCGAGAGCGTAGGGGTGCTTCGAAATGATCCAAAATTCATTTTATCCAAACATGTATTATATCAGAAAATCATTTTATCTAACTTGCAATGTATCCAAAATTCATTTTATCCAGACATATATTGTATCAGAAAATCACTTTATCAAACTTGCAATTTATCCAAAGTTCATTTTATCCAAAATTCATAAAATGTAAAACATTTTCTCTGAACGTTAATTTATCAGTGCGTCAAATTATACAAACGTCATTTTATCCAAAATTCATAAGACCTAAAATGCACTTTATCTGGCATAAGAACTTGCCACAACGTTTTTTTTATCAAAACGAGCCTTTTCTCTGAACGTTAATTTATCAGTGCGTCAAATTATACAAACGTCATTTTATCCAAAATTCATAAGACCTAAAATACACTTTATCTAACATAAGAACAAGTACACTGATAAATTAACGTTCAGAGAAAAGGCTCGTTTTGATGAAAAAGACATTGTGGCAATTTTTGGGTTAGATAAATAGTGTTTTACATTTTATGAATTTTGGATAAAATGAACTTTGGATAAATTG
>JABFPN010001784.1:0-26388 GCA_022817305.1 Leptoteleia sp. ZL-2020 | reverse complement strand
GAAAATATATACTTCATAATACATTAGTTTGTATTTTCTTGACATTATTGTATTTCATCTGCTTATAAGCTACTTTCTTCAGTTAAACTAAGTATATCCCAGTTGCACTACAAAATATAATAATTTTGTTCAAACTTATTTACAAAATTTTAACTATTTTTTCTCTCAGTGTACGCGTGTCATAAGTGATAAGGAGAGCCTAAGTCGGGATTCGTCATTTTCGTTCTTAGCATCATGATCTAGCCAATGAGAATCGAGCAATTTTTGTCTTACTGTTAACATAGCGTCGGTTCGATCGATTGTCGATGTTATAATGGTCGAACTTGACAATGTCCGCGTAATATTGAAAACGGATTATATAAACTCAAAAGAACGCGGACTCAATTAAGCATGACACCATTATTATTTACTTTATTAATTTGTAAAATCTTACTGGAAATGATAGCTGAGAATGTTCAAAAGACTTCCGGCAATGTGTTTAAAAAAAAATTTTCGTGCCAAAAACGTTCCGTTTTTCAGCCACATTCCTTTTTTTTATCTAATATTAGCCAAAAAAAAAAATGAATCAGTTCTGTAACTACTATGGCACAAAAACCTTGGCGCCCCGTTTTTTAAAAGATTTAATTTTCCCATTTTTTTTTCAACTGACATAGCTTGATCATGTTTGTGTTTATATAATATCAGCATAATATTTAGCAAATTAAACGCAAAATGTAATATTAATATAATGACTTAAACACAAATTTTATATTGATACACACATTATTCTGTATCAGATCAAAAGATAAAAACATAATAAGAGTTACGCCAAGATTTCGCATAATTATATTTATTCTCCCAAATAATGTTAAACCTTTAAACAAATACTTTTTTTATTTAAGTTTGAAAGCGACTAAAAGAGTTCATATCAAATACGAGCCAATTAAAGTAAATGTTATAAAATATGAGGCAGTGTTTGATCCAAAGTTTCATAAAAAACTGTGAATAAATCCAAATTTAAAATTTGTTAAAAATAATTATTCAGTAAATGTTTAATTTCAGAAAATATTAACTTCTCGTTTTTTGAAAATATTTTTTACTTACCAATATATTTTATATTTTACTTACTTTATTTACCTTTTTTTAGTACATAGCAAACTACAACTTATAAATAAGTAAAAAAAAACATTAAGTTTGTACTAAAAAACGGGGTGCCAAGGTTTTTGTGCCATTGTAGTAACAGAACTGATTCATTTTTTTGGCTAATATTAGATATCAGTTCTTTTTGAAATTCTAATTCACATAAATACATGCTTGTAAGATTTAAATATTTCGAGAATAATATTTAATTACAGATTTAATGCTTTTTGGGAGAATAGGGAGAGTAAATTCTGCGCAATCTTGATGTAACCGTTACAATGAAATTGTTTTTGGACAGATACAATTTATCTTGCAACAAAGGTACACATCTAACTTATAAAATAATAGTTCAAATAGAATTTATTAATTACAAAGGAATTAAATATAAATCAATAATATAAATTAAATTTATTTAAAGTACCCAAGTGGAATTTGCCGACGCTGACAAACGGCCTAGGCTTGGGCCAGTACTGGCTGCGAACGTATGACATACAGCATTGTTCCAGTATTGCAAAAGAGCCGAATGACAATAGATTCTGTGGTACGCCGGAGCAGTAACGGCAGTCGAATTTTTTTGTTTACCGGGCTTCAGCCGGTACTGTGCCAGTGCTTTTTTACAATACAGGCCAGTGTTGTGAAATCGAATTGAATTACAACAGATTCTCTGGTTTGCCGGTTTAGACGAATTTGTTGTTTTCCTGTACTGGTTTAATACAGACACGCTACTGGTAAACAAATGGTGCCAACATTTACTTGTTATATTTATATGTTAAAGATTATTGCATTGTAACTAAGGATTGATGGCGCAGCGACAGAAGGTCAAACTAACACGTTGGTGGCTCAAGTTCAAATCCTAGAATGGTGCAAAATTTCCTTGAATAAATAAATTCAAAATGGCATCTTAACTAATAGTTACTTCATTGTATGTTAATAGAATTAATAGAAAAA
The DNA here is from genome assembly GCA_022817305.1 of Leptoteleia sp. ZL-2020. NCBI lineage: Eukaryota > Metazoa > Arthropoda > Insecta > Hymenoptera > Scelionidae > Leptoteleia > Leptoteleia sp. ZL-2020. Next base: position 24,321 of record JABFPN010001784.1, on the reverse strand, counting down.
TTGTTTTTTCGTTAATTTCTAATAAATTATTACCGAATTTTAATAAAACAGTACTGAATCGGTTGTTAGCCAGTAATAAATCTGTACTTTCTCCGCTAAGACATATTATAATATAAATATATTATAATAAATTATCTGTTAGTTTGATATAAATTATATATAATTATCAAAAATGTAGTATAAATAAGCTAAATATAGACTAAAAGTATAATCTAAGAATAAACTAAAAATAAATTATGGTAATTATATGTTATCTCACCACCCTCCCCAACCGGCACTTTTTTTTTTGAAATCGACGTATTTTTGTCCGCTGATTAGGAATCCGCAAAAATTGGAGCGCGGAACCTACCCCTTCAATAGTTATGGGCCAAAAATGGGTCAAAATGGCACTTTTTCTCAAATATCTTTTCTTATATAAAATATATCGAAATTCTGCCCAAGCTATCGTATTCAGCGCGAAAAAATACACAGAAAACATGTATAATAACATTTGGAAGTCGGGGGTTTATCACCTTGCAGATGATTATAATAGTCCTTGAGAGTGCGTCGGGGTTGAGTTGGGAGTGCAAATTTTTGACCATGTCTCGCAAAATATCAATTTTAGAGATATGCTCCAAAGGACGAAAAGTACTTCTAATGATGTCCTGGACCTGTATCGTTAGTTTAGTTAGATTTTAAAAAAAAATCTCCAATAATTACCAAAACAATTTATGGCAATCTCAACATGATTACGTTTAAATATAATCAAATAGTGATTTCATTTAAACAAAATAAAAAGCAGTGATTTCGTTTAAACATATAATACTCAATAGTAAATAAGTTATTATACTTACCAAAATGTATTAAGTAAATAATAAATTGAATTTTATAAACACTAAGGTTAAAATCCTGCATCAAATAATATAACCTGCTTTATATCATTAATATTTCATACTATTTATCAGTTCATTATTAATGTCGCAAGATTCATTAAGTATGTAAAATTAATTCATGATTTGCAATTTTGCACAATTTTCATTATATCGCATCATACTTATTTTATTATATATTGCTTACAGATTATACTTAATTTAAGATTCAAACAACTTGAAATTAAAGGTATAAAAAGATTAAATTCCCAAATATAATACTAATTTTTTCCACTCAAGATAATTGAAAATTGAATCCTCTTATGATAACTACTTAAATCATTCGAGATAATATTAAACTTGATTAGATAAAAGTGGACCGGATTATTTATATTGAAGTAAAAAAGGAAAACAATGGGACAGGCAGTAGTGATATTTCAAAATTATATGTCGTAGTCTGAAAGAAAGAAAGAAAGAAAAAAAAAACGATTCAAGTTCAGTGGTTAACATTGAAAATCTCCAATTCAAGGAAATGTCTATCAACATTTCAAATTTCAGAAATGTCTGGGAAACCGGATGAGATTTGTTACATACGCGGTTACATCCGCGAGACGTATGTCAAATTTAGAATGGAAAATAAGAATGTTGTCGAAAGAAAACGAAAAATTTAACGAAAAGTTTAAGAATGCCGGTATTTAATGAGGTTTAATTACCCGAAAAAGAAATGTTACGTTCAAAAACGTGCGGCAAGTCAGTGGTGCGTATGCCTGGCATAAATATTAATTACTATCATTGTGTGCTAATTTGGGAACTCGTTTAAAACCAAAAAATGAAGCAGAGCAGACGTGTACTGCGCCAAAAGTGGATGGAATTTCATATTTCTTGAATGACTCTTGGAGTTCGTCTCGATGAATAAAAGTGAAAATCGACGCGACTTTTTTGCGTCGAAAAATACGTAGAGTAAAGAAAAAAGAAATTGTGTGACAAAGTTTACTCACAACTGAGCTAAATTTACCATGTTTTTGGTGAATTGACGATGTTTGAGGAAATAATGGATTTTCAAACTAATAAGAACTGTAAGAAATCAGTATTCAGAAATTAACTTTAAAAAATACAATATTATATAAAGACAATGGTATTTATTATGTAGTAGTCTGTATTGTATTTATTATATATTAGTATTATGTAGTAGAAATGCTTCATCATATATTCTGTATTAAATTTTGTTCTTTCAAATAGAATCTTCTGGCTAAGGCAATCAGAAATCTGACAGATAACTTTGTTCTTTTGTTCTACGGTGGTTAATTTAGCTTGAATATTAGTAAACTTTCGTATGAAATTCTTCTTGGTGTAGTCTTTTCAATTTATTGATTGTAGTAAGTAATGTTGTTTTCAACAAGAGCAATAAATATTACCTGCAATTCGACACAACTATTTCACAACTGTTTGTTGTAATGCTGAATTATTTATGGGCGTGATGTACACATTAATACGTCAAATTTGTATCGTTCTCTTTCCAAACTTAAGTGGCATTTATCTTATAGTTAAACACTTTAAAAAAGTATTATTCCACTTGAATAACGGCAACTTTACGAAACTTGATCACGACTAAATAATAGTCCTTTCTATATATATATATATATGTGTGTTATACGAAAGTTTGTATTTAAATATGTTCCGTATAAGTTTTCACAATGAATTAATAACTGAAATTAAACTACTGAGTAGAAATATACAGAAAAGCTGTGTTTTTGCTTTCGTAAAAGTTTGTAAATTTTATCTACAATGACTGAAAATATCCAATTGATGTTTGGGGAATATTATAAGACTTTAAGTATATAACCCGTTTACTAATAAAAGTTAGTAATTTGTTTTAACATGTTTGTATTTAATTCGATTTATTGTTCTTCGTGTACAAATTTCACAATCACTCAAGATTTTGTCGTAAAGTGCACGAGTATTTTAAATGTTAGTACCTTATGGTCAATGGAAAATTTGAATGACTATTTTAATGAAAGACGATGCGGAGCCAATGATGGCAAATAAGGTGTTGGTTCGCACACTGCAGTAATGCGCAAACGTTTTCATTGGCCTAAAGTTGTTGAAAATGAAATTTGCAGCGGTGTGTATAAAGCGATTCGTTAATAATCGATCGAGTGTGGTCGAAGGCAAGCAAGGTACGGAGTGCGGCAGGCTTGCCGGAAGGCTAGCCGTTACTCCCACGGATACTACTGAGCGGCGCGCCGCTGGGAGAAAAGTTTCATTCTATACCCTGCTTAGCTTCGACCTCGTCTGTTCTATGATTAACGTGATTAACGTGATTAACTGGTATTATCGAAACGTTAAATAAGGATTTTCAATGTAGAAAGGTCACGTTTTCGTGCCAAAGCCCCCCGGGTGAAAAGCCACAAGCATTTCGTCCAGTTTGGCACCTATTCGCGCGCTGCTCTTTCGAGTTGGCATCGCTGCTCGAATACGACATTAATCCCGTACAGGCGAATCAACAAAGTCGCCTCGGTTCAGTTACCACGACCATCGGCAATTTGTTTTTCGCTGACAAATTTTCGTTTTCATATTGCTCGTTGTTTTTTTTTTTTATTCATTGATAAATCATTTAATATGATTTACCATTTATTATAATTTCGTTTCGATTAAAAGTAAGATTTAGATATTTTTAAAATAAAGCTCTTCTAAAGTTAAAGTAAAAAAAATTGTTTAGCATTTTCATAAGTGAAAAACAATAGTTATTTTATATGTTTAATTAACGCAATGAGAGATATGAAAAAAAGTCAGGAGAGGAAAGAAGAGATCTTTGAATTGTGGACGAAAAAGCCAATGTAGCAATCTGCAACAAAATTTTCTGTAGTTAAACTCGCTACTGGTTACAAAATTATATAGTGGAATGATGGAGAATACGTTTAAGGTACTTTTTTTTTTCTTAAATTCCAAAATTGAGTATGATTCGAATTAGGATAATGGGGCCGTTTATCGGAAGCTTAAGTATATCGACAGGCATTAAGGCTTGCCGATTTTAATAAATGGGTTCGAAATGGAATTTCATCTTTTGGAAAGAAATAATGTACGGTTATTTTATGGCCAGCATTCCAAGTACGTGTTAATAACAAAATCCTATGCTAGAAAACAAATTTATCGAACGATGGGCGAAATTATTTTTTTATGCGATATATTTTTGCATATTCGCTACGCTCGTTACACAATAATTTGATTGGCAAACTAAAAATTATTATAAATTTATTAACTATAATCATATAGTTGTTATTTATAACTATATAATCCCTATAATATATTGACCAAAATTTAATGAATATATATGTGTAAAATTGTAACTATTCCCGTCATTTGTTCATGTGGCTAATGATTGTTAACTTAAATTCCTTACAACCTTTATTTTTATTTACAATTAATTAAGCCTTTAAATTTAATTGGTCAACTTAATCGACCGATCACCCGCCTTCGAATAAGATGAAAGTTTAAAGGAAAAAGTACGAAAGGTTGAATATGAGCCTGTGCTATAAATGCACCCATGTAACGCATAAAATATTCTCCGAGGATGGTTAAATTCGAAAAATCCGTTACTCGATCTGGATACTCTCGGTTAAACTCAATATCGCGAGATCTAGCTGAAATCGAATGCCCCTAAGACGAGCTCGTTAGCATCTCGCGCGTCCAGGAGTATAATCTCTCGTCGATAGGTTCTGCGGCAATTTCGACGCGCTTCGTCCTTATCGACTGGCATCGTCGTGGCGCGCGTATGTGTGAACACGCATACGTGTCTGCATCGCCTAAATTTCCCCATCCTAGCGCGCTCCGCCATAAGCGCGTCTTACTTGCGATCGCTGGCCGATAAAACGCCGCAAAAAGGGGCTGATTTATTCCACGTACCAACTTCATCCCGGGGGAATGAAAAAGACGCGGAAAAATGAAAACCCAGTCAAATGATTTTGGATTTCGATTGGACGAAAGACCATCAAAATAGAAAACCTGTCGGGATGGAGGGAGATAGAGAGAAAAAGAAGATGAAAAAATGGAGCAGATTCGGTGAGATCCTTTTAAAGAGAAATAAAAACTAAGAACACACAATTTCAGAGGGGTGGGGAAATAAAGAGAGAGGGGGAGAGATGAATGTGAGAAGAGATAAGAATTATTGAATTTTGATATGTATTGAAAATAAAGTACCGAGTGTTGTTCAAGTATGATTATGGAAGCTGATTATTTTCAATAAGCATAAGTAATGTGTTTTTTGTGAACGAAGGAAAAGATTAATGAAAATCAATATACTAGGTGTAAAGAGATGTGAAATCTATGTTTAATAATATCAGGGTATTTATTAAAGTTTGATGGAAAATTGATTGAATTTAACTACGGGTGGAGTAATATTTTTAGTCGAGTAAAACAAAGAAATTGAATATAATGAGATGAAAGAATCAGGAATGGAAATTAAAAAAGATAAACGGCGGGTCCAAAGATTTTAATTTCGTCCGGGTGAATTTGAGATGGTAATAATTTTAAAATATATTAACATTTAAAAGTGTAATTGCCTTGTCTTTAGTGACATTAGATGAAGAGGGATGATATATGAAAGACGATTGTGAAGGAATTGGGGGGGGGGGGAAAGGAGAACGAGAGCTGAAAAGAAAATTTTTGTTTGCAAAATTTTTGTTTCAAGACTCAGGTTGCGGTGTCATCAGGAAAAGTAAAAAATAATTCAAAATTGGTGAAGAAAAGATTGCGAAGTAAAAATCTCTTATGTTTTTCCGTGCGAATTTACGGACAAAGAAATCTGAATGAAAAATGTCTAACCATTACTAAAAACATGGAAAAAATGAATAAAAGAATCATTTCTCATAACTTCCTCCTTTAGCTTTCAAAATTTTAATTGACCGACAGTTACTGTCAGTGGGATGGTGTAAAAATAAAAAGAATTACACCATCAGGAGTACGTTTAGATAAGATTTAAAATATATTTAATGATGATAAGGTTGATAATTATATTGATGTTTTTTTTTTATCAAAAGTACTAAGAAAGTATGTATGCTTCTTGTTTACGATAGCCTACGAAAACTGGATAGTTTTAAACAGAAGTGAAGGAACAACGGTGTAAGTATCTTCCACTACGAATTAAGTAGTGAAAATACTTTTGCCACTGATTTTCCACTATTCTAAACTTGACTCGTTTTAGCAGGCTATCCTATACGAAAAAGTAGTATATTCGTATAACTTGTGTGTTAAGTTCAATATTTGTATAAATTCAACTTAATTTTCCTTTTCGGCACAAAAGGAGTCTTCCTAAATGAAAAATTTCCCAAAAGAAACGATCCATTTAATAAAACTGAATAAGTATTGAATCAGCAAACCGAGTATATGTAAAATAAAATTTTTAAATGTTTTTAAAGTCCCAAATCCAATGAGTTTTCCCAAAAGGAAAATCGTTTGTGAATGAAAAATTATTTCCCTTCGCGAATAAAAAGCGTATGAACAAAATTGTGGTCTTTCGTAGGAGGAAAACGGATTATTAAACAATATCCAAACTCGGGAAAATAATCGAAGAACCGTTAGAAAGAGATAAACTGCGGCGCGGACAAAATGGAGTACGCGATCGGAGGTAAAATTTGGTGCGGCGACGTAAAACCGAGGAAATTATCCCGGATCAGCTGTACCGAAGCGGCGAGACTGGAATGGGATCGGGCGAAAATCGATAGCGTTTGACGAGACAACATTAATAAACGTGCATTCGGCGCGCCGCATCGCAAGATTCGTCCACGCCGGCGAAGGATGGAAATAAGGGCTGGTTGCGATGCGCGGCTCGATTATCGGCCGCACCGAACGTAGCAGCTCCGCTGGCACGGCGAGCGCCGGGCAAAAGGCCCCGCGGAGCGCGGCCGCTGCGGGGCCCCACGAGCGGCAGGCGGCAGTCATCCGCGACGAGGGTTGGCAGAGGCCAACTTTCCGCCGGAGACAAAGACGGTCTGGCGTTTCGATCGGCGGGGCGGTCGAGGGACGGGGGGTAGGGGGCGGCTGGTACCGGTGGAAGGAGGAGGAGGAGGAGGAGGAGGGGCCGGAGGGCGGGGCGCCGGGATTGGTCGTTACGGTCCTGGCGCACGAGCAAACGGTCGTGACGATGGCTGCGGAGACGGCCGAGCGGGGCCGAAGGTGGCGCACGAGCGAGCCTCGACGAAAGAGCTATGGCTATTGACCGAACCTGGTAGACCGGCCGGTCAGCTGTGATGAGCTGCCGTGCGATAGAGCAGTGAGACTGCTAGCAAGCGAAACCCGGTCGAGAAGCGCGCGTCGCGCTGCCATTTTTGCGTCGCGAGAGAGCGAGGTGGTGTCGCGAGCGTTGAAGCCGAGCGTTCGGCATCGCGCAACTCGTCAGTGCGAAGGATTGACGGGAGGAAGACGGAGGCAGCCGATGGCCGTGGGTTGTGCGACGACCGGGACAGGTAGCGGAGGACAGAGCCCGGCTCGGAAACCGGTTGCCATCGTGCGTGCTTAGAAAGGTCACGGCAGCGAATTTACGCGAGGACGCCAGCAATTTCGCGCGCGGCTGCCTGCCACTCGTTTCTATCTGGCGCTCCACTGTGCCCCACTGTGCCCCACTGTGCCCCAGTGTGCCCCCTTGTGCCCTCGCAGGCGACGCCGGGCCGAGGAGCCGAGGAGCCGAGGAGCCGAGGGAGCGTTGCGATGCCGATGGCCGGACGCGGCGCCTCGAGTGCCGAGTGAAGGAGCAGAGCGCGGTAGGTCGGTCGGTTACGCGGATCTGGCCCGGGCCGAGGGTGCGATTGGTCGCGAACGAGCGGTTGGCCGTTGCGGTGGACAAAGAGGTTGGTTCGACCATGCGGAGTCGGAGGGTTCGGCCGGCGGTTAGCAGCGGGATCCGAACATAGCTGGCCTTTGGCAGTTAGAGCGACCGCGAGACGTGACGGCGATCGCCTGGGAGGTAGAGGCGCCGGCGAGGGTTTGCTGGAGGAGGCGGAGGCCGAGGATGGCGAGGAGGAGGTTCCGCGACGGCGAGCTGGTTCAGGAGCTGGGCTCGGTGGTAACTTAGACGCGGATGCGCGAGTCGGCGGAGCCAGGATGAAGCGCGGTCCGGTGGAGGCGGTGGCGTCGGGCGCGACCACGCCGGAGGGGGCCGCGGGCGCCCACCGCGGCGACGAGCAGACCGCGCCAAAGGAGCGGCAGTCTGTGGCGATGGTGTCGCGGTTGCTCGCCGTCGATGCGGACAATTACATGCTGCGCAAGGGCAACGCGAACAAGTTGCCGGACATCTCCATCATCCAGATCAACCCGATTCAGCCGCGCGCACCCGGTGTCCCGAGCTCGTCGGCGTGCGGCGCGCCGCCGCCAGATGGCACCGCGTTCTACATCTCGTGCGGCTCGACGTCGCTGTTCAAGCAGGTAGCCGTGCCCGTGAAGGTGACGGACGATCAGCCGGCGGATCAGCAGCTGGCGGTGATCCAGCTGCTGGCGGCGCCCAACTTCCAGCCGGAGCCGGCCGCCGCGGCGCCCGCCGCCGGCTGCGCCCGGCTCGTGTCCTTCCACAGGTACATGTGCTGGTGTGCCGGCCCGCACCACTTCCGGCACGATGCCGACGAAGCCGAGGACGCGTCCGCGAACGCACCCGCCAACGCACCCGCGAATGCACCCGCGAATGCACCCGCGAATGCACCCGCCAACCAAGAACAGATAGTCGATGGGTCGCAGCCCCAAGCTGACCGTTGCGAGCGCAACCCGCGTAATTCCTGTTGCTGTATGTGCGGTATTGTTTGTCCCGCAGAGTGCCACGCGTGCTTCCATATCGTCTGCTCCGAGTTCAGTGGACAACACCTGTGCCAATGGGGTACCAAGGGCCACGCGCTGCCTGGACACGTCTACGATAAGGACAAAGTGAGTTCCAATACTTTTTATTCCACAATCCGATATCACTCGAGCCCGATATTTTGCTCTAAATGTTTGCTATTCAAATTTTCATCATAACCGTAATAATCTTTCATTTGTCCATTCAATTTAAATCTTTTTTAATCGGTCACCTGGGTTAGTCCGTTAAGGGCTCACTGCAAATTACAGTAAAGTCTCTCGTAATCTTTTCGCGCCCCTGTCAAGTATTTTATGAAACCAAAAACTTTCCAACTAAGGAAAATGAAGTTAACTTCAACGATTTTTTGTATTTTAATTTTTCATAGGCTTTTATTAACTTTTATGAACTTTTACCCCAATCAAGATTCACCTTTTTCGTACGATTAATCATCTTTGTAACTTTGTCAAGGTTCTATATTTTTGCATGAATCGTCTAATGAATTTGAATGCATTGAACTAATTGATTCGCTAATCGATATTTGAAAAGTTTGTATACTCATAAAATATGTTATCTTCATTACAAATGCAGTTTGCATAACGTTACAAATGTAATGTCCTACACTAGAAAGAAATGTACAAGTTTGTCTAACTAACTTGTAATAATCTTTTACATAATATCACGTACTCTTTACATTACATCAATTTTTGTATTAGTCATCTTGCATTAAAATAATTTTATAATTTTAAACGTAAACTGATCATTTTATATTTACATGTGATATTTAATTTCAACATTTTATTCAAATAAATTCTTTAATTTATTAAAATTTTTGGCTTAAAAATGCGCTCATACGAATAATTCATATTCTTTCGAAATTTATATTTGGCATGGATGCGCGCGCATTTTATTTAACAACTACAACTTCACGTTAAGCTTTATTTTTTAAGAATGATAAAAAAGTATACAATTAAATAATTAATGAATGTATAATTGTCCATCGATTTTAATAACTTAATGAATAATTTGTATACTCATAAAATTTTTCTAATTTATTCTTATATAGCATTACGGAGAAGAAAATTGTATTCATAATTAAAAGTTTAACTTAACATAATATTAAGTTATATGCAAAGTTTAGTGAACTTCTATACTGACAGAAAAGATCATTAAATATTAAAAACCAGAGTTGAACATTAAAAATCAGAAAATACACATTTCTTTTTGCTAACTTAGGATAGTAATTACTCAAATTGTGCAGGTATATGATCAGTTTACTAATAATGTAAAATAAATAAAAACAATTTTTTTAATAATTTCTCTGCGTGTATTGTTATCAAGTACTGTAATTTTTTATCTAATTTTTTTGTTGGGTATATCAATATAATAGTAATAATATTAATACATTTTAATACAGATATAAAATTATTAAATGAGATATTTTATAACTTTTTTGTGTATTAATTTTGTAACTTAATTACGCTTTATTATCATATAATTGAAATCAAATTATACAATGAAATAGCAAAAATATTAATTACAATCAAATATTAAATGAAAATTGGAACTGGTTTATAAACTAATATCATGCACAAATCGCAAGAGTAAATTGTAAATTATATTGTGATGGGGGAGGGTGGGGGGGGGGTAATGGTTCATCGATGAAGACAAGCGAATTGAATTACCTTTTTATCAGTAATATGTAAAATGTCAATTTAAAAATTGTTTGCTAATAATGTCCTTGATTTTGATCACTTTTAAAATTACGATTCTCCGATCAATTGTAAATGAGATACAAAATTCGTTCAATGTTAAAACTTTTAACCACCGAATGTACATCCGCTTCGTTCAAAATTATTTTTTCGCTTCTTTATTGTCTTTCTTCCATAACACTTTTATATTTTTAAAAAACTAAATGAATGAATATAGAGATTGAAATATTTGTTTGTAAATTCACATTTAATTTTTTTACATTCATAGTTATATTAAAATTTTTCTTAAGAACCATTTTATAATTAGCTGAATAAAACCAAGACAAATTTTATTTAATTTTTTTTTGAAATTATTTTTACATAACATTTCGAAATAAATTTTGGATGTCACGAGCACTTTTTTGAATCAAAGAATAAAACTCGTTTTTATCTAAATGTAAAACCTAAATTTTTTTGCAAATGAATTAATGAAGGCGAATTTAACGGTAGTACATAAAATGGCAAATAATTTATGGGTTATTATTTTTGATAAAAATGGCTCGAAGATTATTAATTCTTAAGTGGTGTGTGATACACTTTTTTCTCCTGTCACGTTTCTAATTATAAAATTTTTTGTATCATTATAAATTAAATTTTATATAAGTCAAATTATCTCGGTGTCAGGGACTTCAATTTACTGATTATTGTTAAGATTAAAATTTTTTTATAATTTATGATATGAAAGATGGGAATCATTAAACTTGGATATAGCTGACAAGAAACAATAGCTTTACAATTACTCTTTTTATGTTAAACTATACATCACAAAACTCAATTTATTCGATAAAAAAGATTTAAATCTTGTTTCTTCTCGATTAATGTTATCTTTAAGCAATTCATTATTTCCAAATGAAACTAAGATTATACATCTCGTTTTATTAATAAATACGGTACCCCTCTTAAAATTGAAATTGCAAGTTATATATATAAAAACATTACAATCATTTTGAAATTCATAAGATTTTTATATATTTTTTAATAATTTAGTTTACCACACCGAGAAAAAAATTGGGATAAAAATTATTATACTAAATGTAAAAGTGGGGACAAATTACAATTCTTGGCATATTTAAAATACATTTTAAAAGAGATTATCAGTATTGTACAAGTTACTATGATAGAGTATAATAAAAATGTTCATTTTTCTTATAACCTCTTTTAAACTGTATATTAACTAAGACAAGAAGAAGTCATTTGTCCCCACTTTTACATTTAGTATAATAATTTTTATCCCAACTTTTTTCTCAGTGCATATTATAATATTCTGCAAGTATAACGCTAAATTAGTAAACTTTTTATTAGAAATTAATATTTTTTTCTCTCGGTGTAAGTAATTTAATTTAATTTAAAATTACTAAATTAAAAAAATCAATAAATTATTTGTTAATATGAAATATACTATTTTTAATATTTAAATATTTTTCTAATAATTAAAAGTAATTACTTGTCTGGACATTATCGGGCCAGTTTTGGACACTTCATCTGGACATCTGCTGGGTCAGGTGGATATATCCAAAATTAATTTCGTCTGGACATCTTTTGGGTGGTAGTCCGGACCCAGCAGATGTCCAGATGAAATGCCCAAAAACTGTCCAGATAATGTCCAAATTTTGTTCAGACAATATCCTGACAATGTCCAAATGTTGTCCAGATATTGTCCAGATGATTTATCCAGAAACCTGCCAGATTCTGTCCAGATATTTTATTTCCGCGCGGGGATTAAAATAATTATTAAATGTTAAATACTGTATTTCCATTGGAAAAATAGTTGTAAACTTTTTAAAATTCGTTGGCTTATGCTGGTTTAATAAAAATGATATTTTCTTTCACAAGGCAAAGTTTTGAAAACTCAATATTTATTCATATTAATTTCGGAGCAATGTATTAAAGTCCGTATTTAAGAAACTTGTTGCTTTTAATTACAATTTTTCCAGGGAAAAGCGTATTTCTTAAAAACTTAAATTAAATTAGCATATAAAATAACTTTTGACTTTTTAAATGAAGAACAAAGACTTCTAAAAATTTAATTTAGACATTGTAGAGTATTGATTCGTCAATTACTTAAATATGGAATTATCTAAAAGGTTAGGAGGTTAGAATGATAAGAGTTGAAGACTGATAAGGAGACATGACCGATGTCTACCTATTTGCGACATAATTCCAACTAAATTATTAGCATGATCAAAATTGTTCAATTGATAATTTTTCTTTGTTCATCCACTTATTTATTTAGATTACACCTGATATAGTTCTATATTATTTATATTGATTCGCGAAATGACTTATTCTTTTAATATTACAATTAACGCATATGCAAACAAAATGATTACATAAAAAATTTTATTTCAATTAATGGTTTGATTGGATATGTCTTTATTTAATGATTGACTCAACTATTTAATTCCAATCGAGTCAGCCAAAATTCAGTATTAAATTTGAAAAATTTCTGCAATTTTTTTAATGTAATTTATTAAATGCAAATTTAGCGTGTATTAGAAATTATTATTATCTATTATATAGCGTATTAACAATAATTAATACAATATCGCTGGGACGTAAAGCGCGTTACTGTTGACTGTAAGGCAGAGAGTTCTATTGTTTAATGACATTTTTTATAACATTTTTTAAAAATATGTGTTTATAAATTTTACTTATGTTATAAGAAATAGTACAAATGCCACTCATAACTCTTTAGTTATCATACAATATAGAAACAACTATTATATATATTTCTCTCAGTGTATATAATTTAACATGACGAGTACATTACTGCAGTACACCCGCAATTTATGTAGCATAATATTAATTAATATTATCGCTGTTGATATTCTATTACAACACATACATCAATATTAATTCGAGGAGAAATGACCAAACGCGAGATTTGTATTGCAAAGACTGTACTGGAACACAATAGTTCGATGTTTGAGCAATCTTATAAATAATCGAAACGAACACAGTGTCGAAAAATCGAACGGGTTCAAGGCCGAGGCGTTTTGTATCTGGAAAAAAAAAGAAACAAAAGTAAGAGAAAGAGAGAAAGGGAAGAAGAAAGGGAGGTGGAGGGAGAAAGAAACGAAGAAGAATAAGAAACGAAGAGAAAATAAGCGAAATAAGAAAGGGAGGAGAGGAAAAAGGCTGCGTTCGGAGTAACGGAAATCTTATCTCGGCTTAGCAACTGTGAAATTTTGTCTGGGATCAATACTCGTGCAAATTTAATTGCACATTTTTAAACGACTCCGGGTAATTGATTTCGATATTGTATTGTTGCCAAGCGAGCGTGAAACGGGCAGTTTTATGAAGCGCGTCGAATATGAGAGCAAAATTGAATCAATCTAAAAATATATTACTTAACCTTTCTGACTTAATATGTTGATTTAAATATAATGCCTTTTCACCGCTGTTTAACTGGACGCCACTGATCGCAACTTTTATTCCCCGTTACGATTGTGCGTGATTGTTAAATTGACGTAATTATTGACGATCCCGAAGAATAAACGTCGATATGATAATAGCCGGCGCATTTTACAACTTTTTTTTTTTTTTTCGTCCCTTTTTTTCGACCTCCCCTCCCCCCGTGTCCTTCCCCACGCTCTTCGTTCCCACTAACAGTTTAAAAATTGCAAATAAAACTGGTTTTTCTGCATTAATTAACGCCGCGGGCCAAAAAATCGTAAATTGTTCCGGAGATGTGACGGGACGATAGTTATATTGAAATTCTGCAAGTTTACGTTTCTTACTTTAATTGTTACATTTCGAATAAATCAGAACACGTGATGCGATGTTTTATCCTTTTTCTTGCGGATGAGCGAGAGTGGAAAAGGAAAAAAAAAGGACAATGTCTAACCTTTATGATCGCGAGGTAGCATATTTAACAAGAATAATTTAAATTTTTCGGTTAGCTTTATGCGTATGTATATTTTATCGTCTTTTTTTTTTTTTTTTTTATTAACGACGATGACCTTTTTTGATGGTTCTGCGGGACAAAAAATTGGTTGCAAAAAGTGGTATTGTACTTTATATGGTATGCCGAACGAGGAGAATTCGCCTTGAACTATTATTAGGCCAATCACAAACAATGTCAATTTTGCTATTATAATTTTTATACGATATTAATTCATGAAATAAGTTATATATAGATACGTAACCGCGCGTGATTTGAATGTGGTACTATTTGTGTAGGAAGTACGAGCTTAATTGGCGTCGAATTTGACTTTATTAGTTTCCGATTAAATCGCGCTCGAAAGCCAATTGAAATGACGAAACATTGATTTCTGAATTGCAATTTTGTATACCGATTCAATTAAATCGGTGTTGTTAATTGTTATTTTTGAATTGTTATTAGATATTCGTTAAGTTTTTTTTTTATTGTTTGGTTTTATTTGATTTATGCATGATTAAGTGAAGGAGGTTTTAGATTTTATTCAATAGGAAAAATACATCAGTGCAAATGATTGAGAATCATTGAAATTTAATTTCGTTTTCATCAATCTGTCAATTCATTTGGAAAAGTTAAATGTAATGTTCGTTTTTTTTTTAATCTAATATATTGGAACTGAACATTTGAAAGAAATAGAATATGTTTTAAATAAATAAATCGCTTGTAAAAAATAATTTTTTTAAATAATATATATAGAAAAAACAAATCAACTTTTTTCTCTATATGAATGTCGTAGTTCTCAGTAAATAAACATAAAAACGTCGGTTATAATATTTAAAAATATTTTTTATTACATTTATAAATTTGTAACATATTATAAGCTTATAATTATTTTTATTTTATGTTTTTTTCACTGATAAGTTTTATATACTTGTTAAAATACATATTGAATTTTTTATATACTAAAAAAATAATCATACAAAATTAACATAAAAAATGGGTTTGCAAAATGAAAATTATATTCATGTTAATTTAGAAGAAAAATCATATTAATTCCTAGTAGTTTAACTTCAGAGTTAGTATTTTCAATGTGTTAATTATTAAAAACCAACATAAAAGTGTCATTTTTCATTTGTATGTTTTTCTAAATAGAAAATGACGTTGATTCGACAGTTATTTATACTGACTTAGTAGATTATTTTTTCCAGTACAGAACAGTAACTTCATTGGGGAGTAAATGCAAGACATACAAAGTAACAGCTATAATATTATCGAATATAAAACTCCAACATTATTTTATTATGTTAAGTATTACTTTATGACATTGATTATTATCGTCAAAAGTTATGCAATAAGGAGTAAAATTTTCCAGAACATTTAATTATGCAAAATTACTTAACGTTATACAAGTTTTAGCAGTTTTTGCAAAATCTGTGGAATTTCTATGATTATTGACAAGATTATACGGATTATTTACATAATTTGATGCTGATTTTTACACTTTTTTAAGTTTGCTAACACGGGCAATATCGATTTGTCGCACGAAATTCCACGTGTGCTTTTTAAAAAACTTAATTCTCTTCTAAATTTTTATTTCAATTAAACCCTTTTTTATGAAATACCTGAAAATATTATTTATAGAAATTTAACATCTTAATAACCTTCATTTATGTTAGACTGTATTTCCATAAATTTTTTCTTTTATATTTTTTGTTGAATAAAAGCAAAATTTTTCTGAGCGTATAATTATAATTTGAAATAAATCACGAGACGTTCGCTTTTATCGAACAATTTGATTAGTCGTGTCAAAAATGGACGACGAGTATCGCGAAACGTAAATGGGGCCCCGATAAGAGTCCGAGGGAGCAGATAATTATTTGAGAGAGAACGTGGAGCAAAGAGGGGGGAGGGGGACAATCGGGCTGATAAGAGCGCGCATTAAACGTCGTCGAGAAGATAATCGCGAACTGGGTGTCCTTTTGCGAAACTGCAGGACCTTACGGATGTGTCTGTCAATTTTTCCAAGTCCCCACACGGAAAAAAAGGAATGATTGTGAGAGCTATGCTTATATTGTTGTCGCATAATGATTAAGATGATGAAAGAATCCATCCATTCTTAAAAAGTAAAGTTCTCTCCGAAGTTGGCAATGAAATCGTAAATGCGCGCGCACATCATTCCTCTCTTTCAAATTATCATTAAATGAAGATGAAAAGAGACAAATCCTCAGAACATATTATAATGTCACACGAATGTGTAACAGCTAATTACTTACTTCTTCCTTCATTTGGTCGCTACACGGAGAGAAAAGAATATTTAAAATTAGAAACCATTACATGTGAAATACAATTTTTAATAAACTGATTTAATAAATTTTCATAATTTAGTTTGCCATTTAATGATATTCTGCAAGCATAATTCCAAACTAGTAAACTTTTTATTAAAAATTAATATTTTTCTCTCTCAGTGTAACCTTCGTTTATTTACACTTAGTTATTTATGAGTAAAACGTTGCTAAATGTAATTTAGCAAAATTTTAATAAATATTAAAAAAAGAAAGAAACCACAGAGAAGGAAAGAAGAGAAGTCAGAAATCTTGGGACGGTAAAAAAGGCGCTCATCTCTCGAACTGTTGCTATTACTTTGGCAAATTTCCCGCCCGTCGAAGCGAGTTTATTTATAAAGTTGCGATCGCAAGCGCGCGAAGGATCGACTGAATATTTTCAAATCAAAACTTGCCCGAATTTGTGTTCGAATACGATTTTCTCGCCTGAATGAACGCTTACACAACTCATAATATATCTATTTCTTTACGCCCCTCCCCTCCTCTTGCATCTTTCCAACGCTCGTGAATTATCTGCTTGCAATATGGCGGTTATGTTGAAAAATGTGTTCCATTGTGCGCGCGATGATTCTAATTGAGAAAATATGTTGCTCGTTTTCGAGATGCGGTACATTCGGCGCCGTTGTATTTACATGTCATTTGATTTATAGCGCGCAGTTTTTTTAACTCCTGACATCATCGTTGTCTATAGTCTCCGCGTGTCCTTATGCTGCAAAAAAAAAGGCATAAGTATAATATCATGCGTCTCCGTGCACAGATTTAGTGCGAAATTACTTCATTCTCCGTTTTTCATTTCATCAGACTTTGAACAACGTGAACAGCCGTCCATTTTTTTATTTCCGAATTAGTTTTACTCGATATGAATTTCATTGAAGATTGTTGTGAAGTTAAATTATTTTTTTAACTTCCTTCGACTAATTTTCATTTTTTATGTTCTTTTTTCTACATTTTTAATTTCTCACTATATTTTAATATATAAATTACTAATATATTATATTATTTAAGGATTATATATTGCTATATTTAAAATTAATGACTAATTCATGATGAATAAATATTAATTAAAAAATTGCTACTTGTTACATTAATAACTTATTAAACTTATATACTTGAATAAATTATATATAAAAAACATTCGAAATTATTGTAGTAGATTACATGTAATTGAAAAACACAGCAAGAGCTACAGTGGTTGACTCTGTGTATTAGTCACTGTGGCTTCTACTGTGGTGCAAAAATTCTTCCGCGCGGGTAGTCTTAAAACGAGATTGAAACAATTAAATTTAAATATTTACTATTACTACCGAAAATAAAATAATTACTGGCGTGACATAACGGAAAAGAATATAATGTATATTAATTTGTTTCAATATGTTAATGCATTAAATATTTTCAAATTATTTCTTACTATATACATGAATGATTCATTATCTCGAATAAATATTTATTAACATTTAATAAATAATTCAAACAAACTTATTTCAGAAATTTTAATTGATACTTTTTCTGGATGTATCTTGCATATTCCTATATACGAATAACATAACTTCCGCTTAATTATTGTAATAAGTTCTTCGAATATAAAAATCGAATATGTTAAAGAAACATTTTACAACATTCACGTTAAAATAAGCAATTATGTTAAAATGCACATTCAAATGTTATTATGACGTTCAAATGACCCTTTTATATTTTACTACTGTCGAGACTAATATGGAAATAGACGACTGACAAATTTTCTTTTAACAGTACATAATTTGTTTGAATTTTCGGTCGATGTTTGAGACCTTGAAACCCGAGTTATATATAAAACGAAAAAAAAGTGTGGGGGGGGGGGAACTCGCAAGGTTAAATTTTTTAATAGCCCGTTCACGAGTAAAGATGAACGAACGCGTGTGTCACTTGCAAGGAGGGAATTATTTTTGTGATTAATCGTAGGACGCAGGTCCAGAACTGCCAGTCAAGTCGACTCATTGTTCATTTTATACATGCCATAAATCATGCGTACGCGAACGCGTACGTGTGTGCAGTTAAAAATTAATCGATCCTGTGTGCTCATGTAAATTGTTCAAACACAGAACTTGCAGCAAAAGTAACAGTATAGTTGGGACAAAAATAATGAACGCTTTTGAATCAGGTTTTGGTCGTGATTGAATTTACTTTTTTGGTTGTATTAACATATAAAGCGATCACGTTCGCGCATATTTAAATTGGGTTTATGACATTTATGAAATGTTGAAGTAGTATGTTGTAATTGATAAAGCAAAGTCACATGCTGAGGAATTGATTATAATTTTTGAATAATGCGATTAAAAATAAATTATTTGATAAGAGCACATTGGACTGATAAATTTAAATAAACTCACAATCACATCATCGTGTGTGATTAGATAAAAAAGTTTGTAATTTTATATTAAGTTTAAAAGTTTATTAATTACTGATAATCATGTTTTACATACGTTAAAGCTGTTCAAGGAATTGAACGCTATTAATTTAATTGTTTAATAAAATTGTCTTTATTTTAAAATTATTTAATTTAATTATACCAAATGAATATAGAAAAGTAAAAGATATAAATTTAATTATTATTTTAATAGAAAATTGCTTGAGAACTTGTCTACTAAGCAATACCATTTCATATTAATTGCTTGAATACAAATTTTTTTTGTTCAAAATCATATTTACTAATAATACAGATTTATATAAGAGAATATTCGTGTTTTATTAAACTGATATTTACTTTTTCTTTTAGCATACTAAGTTATTTGTTTTACATTTAAAAATATAACTTTGGTTAAATAAAATTTTGTTTGTAAATTTCGTTTTACAGATGATCAGATGTTAATATTTAAATATAATTTAATTTTTAAATGTTCAAATCGCCCAATTTTAAAATATATTGTATTTATCAACATCTTACTTATATTGTAAGAAAAGTACTTTATAATTACTTTGAAGTCATTTACTGGAGTTTAAATCAAAACTTATTATAATCTTATTATGGGACAGTAAGACACTTATAAGATTTCTTTTCCCGTATACTGCAGTTTTTTCTGCACCATATTATACAACTTTGTTTTAAACACATAAATTTCGTACGAATATTTATTTTGAATTTTAAATATTTCTAAATTAAGAATATATCAATAAAAATATGGGTATTAAGATGCTATTAAATAATTGGTATTGATAAAATCAAATAATTATAACTAAGCTAAATAAACTCACTGAGTCTATACCAGGGCCGTTTTAATTGGGTTCTATTTTGTAGCATCCTCATTCTATTATAATTACCAAGTCTTTTTTAAATTAAAAATAAATTAAGTACTTTTATAACTTTTTATAATACAAATAATTTTTTATATCCTGCATATAAGTTTCGTTGAAAAGTATAGCGAGAAATGTTCTCAATAGTTTAAACGACTTTATTTTACATAAAACTATTAAATAAATACGATTAAGTGTTTAACTTTATTCGTCGAATTGTCTTTCTGCTAGCAATCTTAATTTCCATCAGATTAAAAGCTTTCTATTATTCGCAGGGGAGATCAAATAAGCTCCGTTATTCTATTTTCGTGGGGTAATAAGCATTTTTGTCGGGCCCGAAAAGCAGCCGCTGATATTTCCTCATTCCAGCGGGAAATGTAAGCTGCGAGAAATTTTGCTCGCAATCAAACATGAAATATAAAAGTTTGCGTGCCGAAAATAGAGGCAAAGTATTTTGGAGCCACAGGCAACATGTTTGAACGGATATCGCCGTAATTGATTTCGGAATTTGCAATCGAAATTTTCGGTTACGAAACTCGCGGCTACATAAAAAAAAAAAAATAAAAAAAGGGGGGAAAAGAGAGAGAGAGAGAGAGGAAGAGAAAAGCAATTGGAAACCAACTTTTTTATGCATTCCTAGTTTTTCTTTTTCTTTTTTTTTAATGTTTTATTTAATTGTTGCTGTTATTATTGGAGAAACAAAGCCTCGTCTGAGCCGGCGTATTCATAAAAACGTTTCGTTTTTATTGTTCTGTTGATTTATCAAAGTGAAGCGAAAGCAGCAAAAGTAACGTTTTCAAACATTTTTATCTCGGTACTTAAATTAAATGCAAACATTTGCTTTAAAAATAGTCAAATATTTCCAACATATAAATTCGAAACGAAGCCGTAACTCGCGCAGCGGTTTTTGTGCAGTTTCTGCAAATAAACTCGAAACATAAATTCGAGGCAAAAGGAATATTTTTTTCTCTTTCAGCAAAGTGTATTTTAATAGCGGCCGAAAATGCAAAAGTGCGATTTATTTCGGGCCGAAACAACGGCGCCGCTTCGAGCGCGGATTTTAAATTGTTCCGCGACGTTAATCGCCCGTTTCGGCAAAAAGTTCTTTTAACAAACGCCGGGTTAGTAGACCAACGATCTTTAAATTTTACATTTAATTTTCTTCAATTTTTCCCTCCCACTTTCCAGCAATTTTTTGCATTTTAATTCATATAAATTACACATAAATTACACAACAATAATTTATTTCTAGTCTATTATACATCAATAATTGGTAACGATTATAATAATACATTATATTGCGAAATCTATAAATGATAATTAATTTGAATATATGTAATGATAACAAAAATTAAATAGATTCCCGAATACTTGATAGTATATTAATTATATATAACAATAAGCACTCATTTACAGCTATTTACAATTCAATTTACATAATTATAAACAGGTAATTATATGTTATGATTATATTTTACAAATTAATTCGCAATTTAAAAGTTACCACTTGATATGCTATTAGTTATATTAAAATTTCAGTATTTCCTGAGTAACAATTAAAATGAAAGCAATTCTATTAATTTAAAAGGATTTCCTACTAATTATCACAAATATTTTACCACATATAACTCGTAAACATAAAAAATTAGGTGTTTTAACGTAACACAGTCTGCTCTAAAGTAAAACAGTTCGATTTCTTATACAGAGAGAGTTATTGATAGTTAAATCAACTATGGAAAGGTAATTCAGTTAAAACAGTTTTATTAACTATTTATAACGGCGTTGAATACCAACAAACAATTATTATTCACCAAAACTGCTGAAAAATACGATCATATTTTTTTCTCGGCACACATTGATAGCTGCAATTTATTTTGCAATCATATAACAAATAAATTTAACTTTGCAATTCAGTTTATTAAGAGATTTGGAAGATGCTATAAAAGTCCGAGTGAAGCGTTGCACGAAACAAGAGATCACCAATGTCTCGTGGAATATGATCCGTTGGTACTTAAAAATGAGCAACATGTCTTCGCTTTTAAACGATTTAACCTTTCACGTAATCGCGTGTCATGCTGCCGCTACCACACTCATGACAAGTGCCACCTAGCGAACTTTTAGATCATTTCGTCTATAATATTGCGAAGTATCACAATGGAGCTAAATTGAACGACAAAGTATAAAGAACGATAAAGTCCTACAGTTGGACACGTACCGCAATAATTAATATATATGCACGATGTGCGCACAGAAATAATCGCGAAACTCGATTCATCTTGTCCAATTACAATTTCAGTTCTCTCATTCATTTAACATCCTTCGCTGTCGTTCGATGACGGCCCAATTTTTCCTATCATTATTTTAATTCGTTTTACTCCCCCTTGAACGTGTATATATTTAAAACAGCATAATTTGCTCGCAACTATTAATACACCTTTTCTACGAAATCAATTGCACTTTAATGTTAATCAGATTAATCTTAAAACGTCATAAAGTCTTGTGTACGAATCACCATACACAGTTACAGAAAAAAATCCTTAAAACAACTTGCATGTACAACAATACTAATAAAATTATCGGTTGTCTTAAGATTAACTTATTTGGCAACAAAGTATTGTTGATTTAATGGTTTTTTTTTCGCTCGTTGCGAAAAAATTATATATAACAAAAGCAGTTACCGTTGAAACATAAAAGGGCAAAAAATTTTTTGTCGCCACTATGGTTCATTTGCAACGATCGAAGATAGTTTTAAATTTACGACACGAGAATTGATACGAGGCCAGACTTTGATATAACGAGTTATATGCGTTTTGATACCCACGTTGTATTATTAGCTTCGATAAGAATATAACTGTATATTATAATAAGAAAGATGTAAGACGTCACCGCTGATTTCATATCCAAACTGAGAGTACAATGTTTCCATAGTTTTTTCATCACCTTTTCTTTATTATTTCGTTACTTTGAGCAACTGGAAAAACTGACAGGGTTCGATGTCGAGTTAATTTCGTGAAAGAGTAGGGGGGAAGTTGGAACCTTTTGTACGCTAAGAAATGATAAGATAAAATTGTGCAGTGCAGCACAAATCTTACGAGAAGCGGTGGAAAGTGTTGCCAAACGATGTGGTGAAAAACACTACAATTTTTACTGTGCTGGCATGATAATTTTTTCTGTATAGTAAGCATAGTTATGCATTAAGGTTCCAACATAGTAATTTTGAATGTTTTTATTATGATATCAAAATGTTATGTCTGGATTGGAAAATATTTCGAAGACAAAAGATTTTCCAGTAGTTGTAGCAATCTAAAATTATATCAAAATAATTTGATATTTATAATTTTAATGTATTAACTGAATATATAATACTAACTGTACCTTTATTCATTGAATTTTTGTTTGAATTGTATACAAAAAGCAAAGTGGAAATTCAATTTATATCTTGGTATAAAAGAAGTGTTAAATATTTCATTATGTAAGGTTTATCATTTCTTCTAGATACATCATTGTCTTTTCCATAAAACTTGTTAAGATCGAAACAAAGAGATAAAGGAAATCAATGTTTTGAAATGTAGTCATTAATCTTGAAAAGAAAAGGTCAGATCAATTTGGTCCGGATTGTTTTGTGGGGTTGAAAATAAATAATTTTTAATTGTTCAGTTGAATAACGCTTTTTAGTTTAAATTTTTAATTGAATTTGACGAGAATTAGGATTTATTGTGAGGTAATAATGAAGTTAATGAATTTGCTTTTCTTTACAGCCTGTCAGTGAATGGACGGCTTCCAATGTCGTTGAATGGATGGCAGCTCTAAATCTCTATCGCTATGCAGACGTTTTTAAGTCTAAAGACATCAAAGGCAGTGATCTGCTTCATTTGGATAGAGAGAAACTCATGGTTAGTATACTTTAGTGTGCACCTAGAACGTTTAAATGGTTATAGTTGCATTTTCTGAACGGAAAATTTCATTTTCATGAAACGATTCGACGCGGTGTACTAATTATAATCATTATCAAACATCTTCATATTATTTAATCTAAATGAAATGACAACGTTTTTATCAGCACAATTTTAAAATTATGATTTAATATTGTTTTATTAAAATGAAATTAAATATAAACATCCATGATCTCAACTTTTTTTGCTTATATTTTTTGTATACACATTAAAGTTGAAAGTTTAATCTACACTGAAAGAAAAAGAGGTTTGAATTAAACGATATTCGCTACACTCAACTCCATCGTGAACTTAAATACGATTAACTCCATGCTGAGTTTTAAACAAATGAACAATATTTTTCAGTCAGGTGATATTCGTGGAGTACAGTCAACTCCACAAATAACTTTTAACAAGTGATATACTTAATCTTTGATTTAAGCAACGCGTAATTTTGATACAAACAGTTTTATTTCTTGAATATAAAA
>JABFPN010001783.1:0-26388 GCA_022817305.1 Leptoteleia sp. ZL-2020 | reverse complement strand
ACGGAAACAACCGAATAGAAATAACCAATGAAAATATACATGCGCTAAACACGTGCGCAATTGCGCCCCGCTGAAACTGGGAGCACTTCCGGTCTCGAGCTCGCTGAAACTGGGAGCGTCGAGTGTATATCCAGAACTCATATTTCAAGTAATGACTTCAAATTCAAACAATTCACTCAATTAAAAAAGGACAGACATTTATGTTTATATAAGTGCATTCTTTGTTAACTGAGTGAATTGTTTGAATTCGAAGACTCTATTATATTTTAAGCTTTGTATCTGTTTAAATAGGTTCTATTCATGGATTTCCTGTATTAACATTTTAATTTGAATATTTTGAATCTTACCTGAAGAAAATGAAACTTTAATAGTCTATTTTGAATCAATATTGACAAAATTGTGTAATGATGTATCAATATTGACAATCATTTAATTATGTTCTAATGTTGAAACAACGTTAAGGTGATATTCAAGGTTTACTGTCTCAGAATTAGTGTCTTTGGTAATTATATTACAAAATAATAAAAAAAATGTATAATTTTTTAATTATTTTGTGATATAATGAAAAAACATCCATTTTTTAACACCTAGAGAATACTAATGTCTATTAAAACATATTTTTTCAATAGACTGATGAAAAGTAGTGTGAATTAAGAATTTTTATCGACATTTAGCAATAATGCAAACTAGTTCACACCATTTTTTTGTTTGCCTTCAAAACACATATCATTATATTCTATAATACTTTCCTAATATTGTGCAATTGCCTGGTCGTTATATTATGAAATTATTATCCATTTAATTTTTAAAATGAAAACATCAAAATCGATACTGCAGGGCGCAACCTATGCTTTGAACATCACCTTAATTGTGGTCATATTAATTATATCATCTTACACATATTTACTTTCTTCTTTTTTTTTTATATTGTAGTTCGTCTTAAAGCACGAAGAGTGGCGCTCGCTACGTGAAGTCGAGCTCTTCCCTAGTTCCATTTGTCCTTCTAATCCAGGGTCACTTCCTCTGGTAAAATCTCTGATACGTCAAATGGTGACCTTCCATCCTGACATCCAGTATCTCCACATCGGCGCGGATGAGGTCTGGCACCTTGGCCTCTGTTCGGTATGCTCTAAACGTGCTGCCTCAGGTAAACACGGTAAATCCGCCCTCTTCCTCGAGCACGTCCTCGCGATCGCTCAGTTTATCAAAGAGACTTATCCCTACCTCAAGATCATCATCTGGGACGACATGTTGCGGTCCATAGACTTACAGGTTTTAAACGGTATCACAATATTTTATTCTCGATAACACATTAGGCAGACTTTTGTTTAATTCATAACGGGATTTTAAACACTTTCAGAGCACTACATAGGCAAATATGTGGAGCCCATGATTTGGCATTACAATTCAAGGGAAAACTTTGGTCTTCCACCAGGTAAAGTTTTATTTTTCATATCCCTATTAGCATACAAAGATTATCACGATGTCCGTCCCAAACTGGTGGCAGGGCAGCTGAACAACATCAGCTGTTGGGGAGTGACGACCCCATCCCTCCCGAGTCGGGAGTCGGGGAGAGTTGGACTCGTAGTCGGGCTGGTTAATCATATCAGTACGCAAAACCCGACCCAAAGAAATTTGGGCGTCGTTTTTGCTGAAAAAGTTTGCCTATGTCTTGCATGTTAGCAGAAAAAGGCGATTCCCTGATCGCCATTCGAACGTAACTTAAAATTCGAGGTGCATTTTTAGCTGCGGATCAATATGAGGTATAACAATGATTAAGGTCAGGATCCATTGGTATTCAAGACCGGATCTGCGGCTACTTTGAACTCTTTGATGAAACAAAGAAATGCGTCCTCGTCCGGACTCACTCGGATAAGGCTGAGGCCTGAACCGTCTTCGGACGGGGAGGATGACAAAAGATGTATTGGTAACACGGACCAATATGGGGCGCCTTCTCGAGGCATCCATCCATTCCCTCCCCCTTTGCTTCGGTATCGGGGCTAGGTTTGGTCGTGGCGAAGACCCCACCGCTGGCCTCCCATGCGGCATCTTTTGGGTTTTTCCTTGATCGGACTCCGGGATGTCGGTGGAGCTGAGTTTATTTGCGTATGCCCTATGGGCGAGGAAGCAGTCCCGCGGTTCCGTCGGTGGGGCAGAGACATTAATGTCCGTCCCAAACTGATCCCTGAGATGTCGCCAGGACATGTGATACAGGGACATCCTCACGAGCGGACACTTGCGATATCTTAAGATATCTTATGGATATCTCAGATATCATCGGGCTATCTTCAGGATGTCTCTTGCTATTAGGGATATAAATTTATAATTATATTAAATTTTATAATAATTAAAAGCAACGAATGGTTATTTCTCCAGGATTATGGGACAAATACAGTGTAGTATTCCCTAACATTTGGGCAGCTACTGCCTTCAAGGGTGCTACGGGTTCGTGCCAACACATACCTGTGATACGTCACCACATCAGTAACCACGAGCGCTGGTTGGAAGAATTAAACACTCATGTAAATAAGTTCAACGAATTTCGCGGGACTGCTTTCACTGGATGGTCTAGGTACAATATGAATTATTTATGTAGTTTATCCCATAATTATTTTTAGTTTAGCGAAGACCTTTTTTTTAGATAAATGATTGTATTATTAATTTTCTTTTAGGTATGATCATTTTGCAACAATGTGCGAATTATTACCAACCGGGATACCATCTTTAGCACTGTGTTTGAAAGTATGGCTCCATGGTTATTCTGAACAAACTCACCTTCAAGTGGCCAAAAGCTTGGGCTACGTTGACCATCCACTGCACGTCTTGCCACAACCTAGGCCCGCGCCTATTCCTAACAATTTGCTTTACTCCGGATGGCAAGTCTCGGTCGGAATCGAATGGTTCTTGAATTACAAGACGAAGTATCATAATATCGTGAACAGTGAACAGTATGAAAATTTTTATAATATACTCACCTTAAAAATAAAATGTATTGGTAGACCTGCGGGCTACCAACGTATTTCATTTGGACGGTGAATAAAATATCATACTCAATTCAAACAAAAGTGGTTTTAGGTTGGTAACCCTTCACCTTTGGCTTGGGTTACCAACTTAAAACGACTTTTTTCCACGTTGAGTAATATACTATCAAAATTGTAGTAAATCTACAAGCAAATGTTAAATGTTGCGTTTAATTTTAGGATAATGACTTGGATGAATCCTTGGCAAGTTGCAAACAACTTTACAAATCCAATGCAACTTGAAAGTCTCGTACCTATTTTCACAGAGTAAATATTAATTAATTAATTAATTAATTAATTATTACTGTTAGTATAATGATTAAGTAGATAATTCTCAATAATTGTTGCTTTTTAAGGTCACGTCCCAGCGTCATACGTCGTGTCATAAATGATAAATCACTATCTTTCATAAAATCTCAACCTAATTATTCGACATTTAAAATAATGACTCTACAAAGATGAACGAATGACGCTCTGGTTTAATAATTAAGACAAAATATAACAAATCTTCTTTTTCTTCAAACAAGGAATTCATGGAAATTAATAAATTATATAAAAATAACTCAACTTCCAACATTAATTATTCTTACTTTCAAAAATGTAATCTCTCGCCATCTAAATGTTCTTTAATGTCGATAATACCGATAATAAAGTATATTTTCTACGTCATCGACCTTAAATTCATAATCGCTTTAAATACCACATTAACAATCGCAATCAAATCGAGTTATTTGAAAAAAATATATTCTGCAAAATTGGTCTAGAATTCTGTTGTAAATTTAAAAATAAATATTCTTTTGTTCATAGAATTCTGGAAGATGACCTTACATAAATCCTCTAGAAGCATAAGAAATATTAATTTATGTAAATCAAATTATAACAAATCGAAGTAATAATTTACATGAAGATTCTAAAACTTTTTTTTTTCAGCATGCTTTTGGAGTTATCGTCGCTGGAAAATTATCTTCGCGTTCAAATGGACACAGTTTTTTTCCCAGCAATGGTCGAAGAATGGATTGGCACCCATATTCAGCCGCTCAAAGACAGACTTGTAGAACTCAAGCATACCATTGACAACCAATTGAAGCGAAGCATTCGATCTTAGTTTCCTAGATGAACTCTGCTATTCAAAAACCTTAAACGTACAAAGAATTAGTCTGATAACAGTGTCATCCAATAATTATAAGAACTGTATAATTCATGTGAAACTAGAATATACAAATTAAAGCGTATCGAAAATGAACTTCAATGAATCTCTTGTACACACATTAAGAGAAAAGAATCTCCATTTCGAGTACACTTTAATGTGTATTTGAATACACTTTAGTGATTATCGATATTACATATTATACAGTATTTATTTATTGAGAGTTCTATTTTTTTAACGAGATATAACAGCGCGACCAAATGAAATGAAAGTTTGATTTCGTAAATATTTAAATGACTTAAAGAAATATAGTATATAGGCATTAGTCGACTCAAAAGTGTGTCTGATTGCTGTTTCGAGGCACACTTTTCCATGTTCTCATTTAAATGTAAGAAATTTTTTACATGTGAACGCATGTATAACTCTTGTAAAAAGTAAGAAGAAATAATAGACGTGATATTTAGATCAAATGTAATATATTTAAAAGTATGACATAGGATGAGTACAAATATGTAAGTCGTTTTAAATCATTGTAAGGTGTAAATAAGTATAGCTTGAATGTTTGTAAGTGCATTTAAAGCATGCATAGAATGAGTGTTCCTTTTGAGATGTATATTTCTAAGACTTCACGTAATTATAAATATATGTCAAGATTGCACATTCACAGCTTAGTTCTTTTTTACTTCTAAAATAAATTTTTGTTTACTTCTAAATCAAATCATACTGTGAAATTATTATTGTTATGACAGGAACAATTATGATGTTTCAAGAACAATATCATATTAAATTTTTTATACCATATCTGAAATTTCGGTTGCATTTTCCATAATCTTTTAAACTCGAATTTTTGAAGCCGAAATTTTATATTCTTTGAACTAGGATAGTGTATTCATCAAATTGTAACTTATATCACTCAGGCAAAAGTTAAATCTGAGTTGATATCTTTGCAGTTTAAATTATATTGAGTATGTTTGATATGAGGTCAAAATAAAATAGAAATCTTTTAATTAATTTTGAATAATATGGTTTATAAATATTATTTTATAATTACTTTTATAATGGAATATATTACATGAAATAAAACGTATTGATAAAGATCATCAAATGAAAGTGTACAACAACTTTACATTTGACAGGTTCACTCTTATTTTCAATTGTTTTACAGTTGACAGTTAGTTGCGGTTACCGACACCTTACACGCGTATAACGCAATACATACTTATTGTTATTGTGTAATTTGTTTGCGGGAATCCCAGAGTCACTAATGTTTGAACAACAATAAGAGAAAAAATGTCGTGTGTAAAAGACGAACAGGAAGCTTTGAAGCTGGATGAGAATTTCAAGCAGACATTGTTGAGAATCGAACCCTACTTTTTGTCTTTGAAGTCCTCGACGGAGAAGCAACTTTGCAAACTTTGGCTCGACAAATTATTCGATTTCAGTCATCAGAGGCGACTGCGTAACTCTTACTTGAACGAATTGTATCAACAGTTGAAAAATAATAAACTAAAAGGTGTCTTCAGAAGGAAACCGCCGGCGGGACCTCTTTTGCATCAGGAAAAAGTAAAATTTTCAAATTTCTTAAAAATAAATTGCTTAATCAAAAAATATTACCCAATATTTTTAAAGTTTTATTACGGTAATATTAACTTAATATTTTAAAATATTTGTTTTTATATTTAAAGTAATATTTTTAGAATATTTATTTGGAGGACATAATAATTATATAACATTCTTCTAATTTTTTAATGCTAATGTTTGATGCTTAAAATATATAAATAATGTGTTATATTAGAGAATGTTTATTTATTAATCTAATTATTTATTCAATAGTTGATTTTTTCAGTATTGTCCATGTTTATATTTACTTTTATTTTCCAGAAAATTTGCTTATTTATTTAAATCATCCATTCACTTAAATATAATTCATTCGAGTACCAAAAGATTTCCCCTGTGGAAAAGAACGCTGAAAGATGCTGAAAATGTTGGAAAACGCTGGTGAAACTGTTAAAATTGGGAGTTTTCAACATTTTTAAGTTTTTTCAGCATTTTTTAGCATTCTTTTCCGCAAAGGTTTTTGTATTTCAGTCACAACTAATTATAATAATAATCTAATACTAATTAATAAATTATTTATCAAAGGATTAATAATAAATAGATACATTCAGGCTCTTCATTGAGCAACTTATCGGACTCAACGATAATCTACGATCGGCGTCCCTTAAAAAAACTAATAGAACGAGGCCTCCCCAGGAGAGAAGAAGTTAGTTCATGGAGTGATTACTCGTCTAGCGAACCCGTTTACAGAAATGTCCGATTTTGCGAGCAAACGAACGATAGCTCGACTTGGAGCGAAGCCGATTCCAATCACTCGTTTGTTAAAGAACTGACGAGCACCGTGCGTCGATTAGAGGCGCAAAATAGGGAACTGAAGAGTAAATTTAAAGAGCACCTTGACCACTGCCGGGCAGATAAGTCTCTCAGTTCAGGACCGAGGTTTCGTTTTGTAAATTCGACTTTCGGCTTTCTTTCGTTAAATTTACTAGTTTTATTAATTCTGTCTGTATTAGTTTTTGTTTTGAATTTTTAGTAAATAAATGACGATTCTAAATTTCAACGTTGAAACATCGTCGAAACAATGTTGAGAATGGGTGTTTACGGCACCACTTTTCTGTATGTATGGATAAAAAAATTTAGAAACACATTTTGCAATTTTGCTTGCAGAATGCGTTCTTAAATGCACATGTCATGTAAACAGGAATGATAAATGTTGGCATTGAAACAAAATATTCCACTAGATTTCTTCCTTTTCTTTCTAAATGTTGTGATTTGGAGAAAGAAGGACAGAATCTAGTAGAATAAGTTATTTGAATGCAAGTGTACGATAATAGTCATTCCAGCAGTTTCATTATTTATGTTTAAGAACTATTCTACATACAGAGGCCATGTTCCGACAATAACTGGCAGTATTGTGCATCTTCTTCTGGCTTATTGAAATTTATGCTTTCCTCACTAACACAGTACTGGCAGTAAATTTTGGAACATCCCTAGAATCTGCATGAGGAAAGTGGTACCGTAAGCACTGAAAGACTTATTATTGGCATGTTCCAGCTTGAACAATTTCTTAAATTAAAAAAGGGTGCACTTAGAATTGTCTGTCCTTTTTTAATTTAATAAATTTTTCAAGCTGGATCATGCCATATAATTGGGCACATTGAGGTTCACATGGTATATTTCTTAATGAGACACATGGCGCTTTCGAGAACGATTCAGCTTCAGGCGGAATGAAGTTTCTGTTCTTTTCTCCCCCGAAGCATAGTAATGGTCAGAACAAGTGAGAAACTTCGTTCCGCCTGAAGCTGAATCGTTCTCGAAAGCGCCAACAAATGCTGGGCCTTGTTTAAAAAATCTAGCTGGGATCCTCCATAGGAATTTGGCACCGGAAATCAGCTAGTTTCCTAGGTAGGTTTCTAGGTAGTTATAGGATCTTGCCTAGTTTCCTAGCTGGGGTCCTAGGTCGAAAACTAGTTGATCTCTGATCCTAAATTCCGACCTAGGACTCCAGCTAGTAAACTAGGCAAGATCCTATATAACTACCTAGGAATCTACCTAGGAACGTAGCTGATTTTAGAAAACAACAATAATGCATGTTAAACCACTTGCATTTTAATATATTAAATTGTTGAACGATATTTTGACAATGCTAATGTTAAAAGAACCTATTTTCAACATTAAATAAACGTTAAGATCCGTTAGGTACTTTAAGGGAGCGCGAACGGCGAATGAACGTTGAATTGACAACTTCTCAAATAGAACATCTTTGCAAAAATCAATTTATTTAAAAACATTCGTTTCTTTTTAAATTAGAATATTGGATACTGCAAGTGAGAATAATGTTACCGAGTCCAGCAATTTGGGAATGGTGGAAAACTGTACTTCGCAACTTAATGACGAGTTGAGTAAACTTAATGTGGTTTTTGAAGAGGAGCAAACTAAAAATACATTGCTCAATGAGGAGATCAATCATGTGGTGCAAAAACTGGAGGATAAGGTTTAGATTACTGTTCACAACGCTTGTGCCATTTGTGGACACTTTTCTCTTGTGGAAAAGAATGCTGAGAAGTGCTGAAAAAACTGGAAAATGCTGAAAATTCCTAATTTTAGCACTTTTTAAGTGTTTTTCAGCTTTCTTTTCCACAAGGGTTGACATGGCGTTGAAGCAAATTCAATTTTTTTTTGAAAAAAAGTTTAGGGGAAATATGGGAGGGGGGTTCAATATTGTTCAGTGTCACCTGTACGATTTTTCAGATTAAAACAACTGAAATGGAACATGAAGAGAAATTGCGTAACATATATCAGACATTTGAAGCTTTACTGAAAGAAAAAGATGCAGATTCAAAGAGGAAGGACGAAATTATTTCAGATTTAAAGGAAAAATTGAATGAAAAAGAATCGATGAGTCAAGAAGATGTTCAAAGGTTGAAGCAAGTTATCAGTGAATTGGAATTGAAGCTGAAAGTCAAGTGCAGAGATGTGAGGTGTTATTATTTTCTTGTTCGCTTTTGACATCAAGCGTTATAATTAATTCTGATTTTTAGGAACAAAAGTTGCACACCATGCTTACAGAGCAGTATATCAACATGAAACGAGAATTTCATAATATCAGAAGCGATTTGAAGCTGACATCCAATAAGCACCACGACAATTTGCGCAATAAAATATCAGTTTTGAAAAGAACCATTTATAGACTGGAAAAGTCTAATGAGAGAGTGTACCACGAGTATGAAAGAAAAATTTGTAGAATTTTGATGGTTGGTAACAAAATAATAAGTAAGAAAAAATGTTGTCACCTTCAAATAATAGTAAAAAAAAAGTTCGGTTATTTCTTGAACAGACCTAGTATTTGTAGTGTTCAGTTTTTTAATAATGTATACATTCAAGCCAAAATAAAATGTTCTATTAACCCATTTGGAACTAAAGTTACTAACTTATCATTTTCCTTTCTAGGAACAAAATTTACATAAAAAAACCCTAGAATTACAATTTAAAGCTCAAAAAAGCCAACTGTCTTCGTCCTTACTATTGGAAAAGCAAAACGAGGTGAACAGTATTGCTAATTCTTTGGATGAAAAGTGTCAGGAGCTCGTGAATAATGTGAAACTAGTGAAAAGTGGAAGCAAAAGAAGTTGCCTTTCAGTAAACAGAATTGGAGTAATTCCTAAAATAACACTCTTATGCCCTTGTGGAAATGAATCTCTGCAAACGTCTGCAAAAGTCGGCGTTCCCAATTTTGATAGATTTTCAGACTTTTACAGAGCTCTTTGTGTTTGAAAAGCTCCACAAAAGTCTGAAAAACTGTCAAAATTGGGAATGCCGACTTTTGCAGACATTTGCAGAGAAACTATTTCCACTAGGGTGTATTAATACAATACAATACATAAAGTGGTATATTCTTTTTTAGATAGCAAAGTCAGCCAGTTATATTATTCCTATGGACAAGGAACAAATAAAATAATTAATATATAACCAACTAATAATGATATTCCAATTGAAGAATGTGCTTCCAAGTAAATGCAGACAAATTGTATTGTCAGAGGTTTGATTGCAAACGGATGACATTTGAATAGACTTTATTTTTTTATACAATTTTAAAATGCTCGCCTTCTGCAAAAAAAATGTATGCTTTTTATATGTAATTGTTATGAGGACAAATAAACACTTTTGTATCAGTTTAGTAAAGAATTTTTTACTAAACAATTTAGTAAAGAAACTTTAACAAATGGTTGGTCTAAACCCAATTGTAATGATCCGTTACATTGTCCGGTTACCCGAAAATACGTTACTTTCACTTTTCCTAAACCTTGACGCGCTCATTATACTCATTATACGTGTGGTAAACTAATAAGAATGATGCGTTCGACCTTCATTTTTACGACCAAATCAATAAACATAGAATTAAAAATGAAAAACGATAGTTATATAGAATTTTGGTCATAAAAATGATAGGAAAGGTCCAATCATTACCACACAATTTAAAACATTGGAACTAAATTAAAATTAAGGGAACACTCACTAAAAATTTCTCTTTCTAACCTTTGTCTAACACCAAAAAAATGACATACGAATTGGTTTCCATCTGCGCAGTTATTGCATCCCTCAATGGGCATTCCTTTTTCCCAACTTTCCCTTAACCTCATCCCCGTTTTCCTTTCCTCTTTTTCCTTTTGAAGGACTCCATTGAGGGTGCATTAAAAGTGAGGTTAATAGTCTCGAAAGTTCGGAGGAGGCGTTAAAGTATAGTGAAAAATTTAAAAATTTGAAATATTGAAAGTTGGCTGATTCTCTAATTAGTGATAAGTAATTGCCCTGATAGGTGACATTATACCTTACGGCATAACAAAAACAACAAAAAAAAACATGCTGGTTTCTGTCTTATGGCAAAAACGACTAGTTTCCGTCCTCGTTTATAATCAGTTGGTTTCCGTCTTCTAAACAGAACGGAAACAGGGCCGTTTCCGTGCATGTGTTACAAAAATATACTGTTTCATTCATCTTATCTTAAATACGGTTTTTTTATACGCGTGTTTTAAATTCCAGTGGTATGTTATAATGAGTGTAGTAGTTAATTAAATACTTCTGAATCTAACGACGAAACTGATGAATAGTTAAGATTATAGACGTTTGTAATCTGTATGCATTGAAAGTTTGAAAATATATAATTGTAAATTATTTTTATTTTATTTTCACTTTCTTGTCACTCAAATCCCTTCTATCTATCCTCATGGTGGAGTTGTTCCCAGTAAATAAAAAATTATTAAAAATTATTCAAATGCACAAACGTGTATTAAAACTTTTTAACTAATGTCATATTTCTAAAATTCTTAATAATTTATTGTTGAAACTTTTTAAAGTGTATCATATTTCTAAAATGTCCTATAAATTTTAATAAGTTTCAAAAAAGATTAGTGCATTTGAATAATTTTTAATAATTTCTCGTTTACTGGGAATTATACATGAAATCGATGTTTTTTTCGCGCTGATTACGAATAAAATGAATAAAAAAGTCGCTCTCTTGCCGTTCAAAAGATATGGCCAAAGATGGTAAAACGACAGTTTTTCAGCAGTTTTCAGCATTCTTTTCCATAAGGGAAATGCATAGATTTAATGTATTCCAAAACACTATGGCATAAGGAATCGTTGGAACTGAGTGTGTACGATTGTTAATAAATATATATTATAATGTTAATATATAACATTGTAAAGATAATGTAATAAATTTAAATAAATTAATACTTACATAAATTTTAATTAAAAAACATGGCAACGCTGCTTATAAGAACTCCACCAGTCTACCTATGGCAGTAGGTATTGTTCAAAAATATATTAATTATTTTAATTCAATTATATAAATATATTAATTTTAGAAAATGGTGGACAAGGAATCGAAAATAAATCAAGTTTCATCATTTGTATTTCTAAATATGTTGGTAATAATTTGAAATTTGACATATTATAATAAATTTTAATGGTTAAATTAATGTTTAAATATTATTTCAAGAAGACAATGTACGCACCAAACATTTGGATAAAAGAAAGTTAGAACTAGAGAAAGTTTACTTCGTAAAATATTGGAAAAAAAAAAGAATTAAGATAATATTTTTATCTTGAAACTTGACTAAATTTATATTTCTCTTTTAGGGGACCAAGTATAATGACGCAGTACAAAAAAATACAAGAAATGTACAGCGAACAGTCGGTGGGTTTGAATTATATAAAATTAAATATAATATAAAAACATTATATAAAATATTATTATATAAAAACAAATTTATAATTTATTTTTAGACAAATCATTTAAGAGGACCCGATAAAATTAGCTTTAATCCGGCAAATAAAAGCTAAAACATTATTGAAGCAATAACGACTTTTCATATGTAAACTGCTAATAACTTTGTTTGTTTGTAGCTGAATAGAGCAGTAGAAATATTTGAAAAGAAAATAGAACTTTTAATAATTGTAAAATTTTAATCAATTATCTGAAAAAAAATAGTCAACAAATTATGAATTTATTTAATTCTCATTTAAATTAATAAAACGAAATATAAAAATTAGCAATGCTTTTTTTTTATTTATTTATTCTTCATATCCATTTCAATTTTCTTATTATTTAATTGTTCATGTTTTTCGTTTAATTAATATTAATCGTACCATTGATAAAAGAAGAGTATACGAAATTGCAGAGTTCTGTCACGTAATTCAGCCATGCGTAAAGATAAAAGTTTAACACCATTTAAAAATACTTAGTAACTTGTTAAAAGTTGAAGGTAAAAATCAGTTTTAGAAAAAACGTACATTTAGCATTTGTGACTCGATATATTAATATCAAATTAAAGTTCCATTTAAAAATGTTGAAATTTGCAATTTTCTAGACAAGAAAACTGGTAGCCCGTTTTATTAATAACACAATCATAAATCAAAGATACAAAAAATGAGTACTGTAATTATAAATGTGGAAATGCCAAATTAATTATATAGCTTATTTAAATATCTATTTAACATATACTTAAACAGATTTAACAAGAAGTAACAATGCATTTTTATTAAATACTTAAAAATAGGTGAAAATGTTTAGATCCTATTAAAAACGTAATTATAGGAGAAAAAAAAAAACAAAAAATGAAGAATTCTTTATAAATTATTACAAATTTGATAGAATTCAAAAACGTCCAAGAACACGGAAGTTTCAAACATTTTTGTACTTTTAATGAATGTAATGAAAGTAAGAATATCAATTGATTTTTCAAAACACTTTTATTTACATTACGTGTCGACCTTTAATAGGAGTCCTCTTCAGCTACTACAAGAATCATGTGAAACAATGGTACAAAAAAAACGAACAACAGCACATAATTAATCCTATTTTTTAAGGAAAACATTAAATTAATATTATAATCAGTTGTTTAGATAAATAAAGTTAAAATATCAAAGAAATAAAAACTATGCGTTACACAATTCATTATCAATTTTCGTAACTTCCGTTGAAAGATCTAGAATGTCAATGATTTCATTCAACCTTCTCTTTTCAAAAAATAAGCTCCAACGAAAGAACAATCCACTTTTTTATTATTTAACAATAATTTACCTAAACGAAAGCTAAAATAACTACACACTTTGAAACAATTAATTGCAATCTTTCGCGCCAACGTCTTTAATTTTGTATCTGACGTTACCGTCGTCGAGGAATTTCTCAACCGCAGGCCACATATTATATCGAACACGAATGTAAATACTGCCGCTAATTACATCCAAATTCAAATTCAAAATCTCCACGTCCTTATCATCTTCGTACTTATCAATGAAGTCTTCCATCCCCATTTTATCCTGGTATTT
Organism: Leptoteleia sp. ZL-2020; assembly: GCA_022817305.1. Taxonomy (NCBI): domain Eukaryota; kingdom Metazoa; phylum Arthropoda; class Insecta; order Hymenoptera; family Scelionidae; genus Leptoteleia; species Leptoteleia sp. ZL-2020. The sequence goes on along the minus strand of JABFPN010001783.1, from coordinate 12,831 downwards.
CAATTCCGCGAACACGTATTTTCGCTTTCTTTGCAGAAATATCTCATCGAAGGCATCGCCAACGCACCTGAACCACTTCGAGGAGCCCTTTATTCTCTCATACTTAATCTCATTTACTCTTAAATAATTCTCCAACGATACGTAACTGTTCTCCTCCACCATCAGAGTGAACACGTTGTAATCATTCTCAAACACGTAACCAATGGTAAGAACTCCGGTTCGGTTGGTGATATTATCATAATGATTCGTGACCTGAGTTTTCAGGTAAACGCTCAGATATATGGTCTTCCAGGATTTACTTATCAGCTTTTTAACGAACCCTGCATTTAACACATTCGTAGTTCCCTTTTCCGATAACTCTTTTATATCGTAGGTGACGTCATGCTGTTTCAGGTAATCAATTATGACACTGGATTGTCGCTTATTCGCGTGTAACACTGCTGTGGTTTTATTTTCTTCGGTTTCAATGTTGAGCCTGATATAACTGGCTCCGGTGTTTGGTAAGTCTTGTAGTAGATTTATGTAGTCCACGTGGATTGATATTTCGTATTCACTGGAGGAATTGTTATTAAAAATGAATTAATGGAAACACGTGTTATACAAGATTTATATATAGATAATTAAATTTTTTTATTTAAAGGTGTAACGAGGAACATTTAAGATAACTTACAAATATTTTTATGAGAAACTTAATACGAATATTGAGGTTTTTAGTTTAAATTTTACTTTTACAAAATATTAATTATGTATTTATTCTAGTTTATATTAATTTTAATTACTTATTCGAGATGGAAATTGAAGTTTTGTATTATATTTCGTGGGATGGTATGGATGTGTACTCACTTTTCGACTGTTGGAGCAGCGAATGCAAAACAAATCAAAGAGATAATTATCATAAATCGAAGCATGTTGCTTGCTTAATGATCATCGCTAAAGAATGCCGGTGTATTTATACTCGTACAAATGATTTATAGTTTTTTTTCCAATTACCAATCAAATTTTTCTGAGGCTTCTTTTCCTTAATTACACATGCAGCTTACTATTTTCGACGAAGACTTTATGACAATTTTGTAGGCCTGAAATAAAATAATGAAATTAAGCCTTATCTTTTGGACAATTATTCCAAAACTCTTTTGCAATGTAATAATTTTGATAAAATTCGAGTAAAAAAAAAGTAATCAATGAATGCAATAGATTAAATCTTTGTAATTACTTAAATGCAAATTGCAAATTATATATATATATTTTTTTTTCTTAAATAAACTGTTATAAATTGCACTTTTTAAAAATACATTAATTTCAGATAAATATATCGATGAATACATTAAGAATTAATCTTTTCTAGAATCATTTGTTTGGCAACATAAATGTATACCAAATAGACAAATTTTAAATTAATTACTTTTTATTTGAATGCTTACTTTGAATGTATAGTTATTGCACAAGAAAATAAAGTACAAAAAAGATATGGTACATTAAAAATTATTTCATTTTCAATTACATTCTTGAAAATGTAACTGAAACCTCTCTTAAGGTTTTTTAAATTGTGATAATATTTAAAATAAATGTCGATTTTTTGAAAATAAAAGTGAGGTTTTTTAAAGCTTTTCTCCAGAAATTATTGGATACGTTTGTACCAAAATCTTTATGTGTTAAATCAAAACAAATAGAAGAATCATTATGGAAGAATCTATTTATTAAATTATTAACTTAATTAAATTTTAATTATTAAATATTAATATAAATGCTAACAGGATAAATAAATGTTGGACAGTGATAATTGATTGCAAACAATATTTTTGTTTTGTAGTAAATGATAACAAAAAAGTGAAATATAATAAACGTGGGATAAAAAGTAAACGTTAATTAACATACAGTTATTTAAAAACTGATAAAATTTAATTATAAAAAATGATGAAATTGCAAATACTTCTATTTCTTAATAAAACAATAATTAAAACGACGCAGAAAGCTGATTAATTTAATAGACAAAAAATTGAATCTGTTAGTAAATTGTCTCATATTTGTACGATACAGGATGTCGTAAGCAAAATTTAAATTTTAAAATAAATCCGAACGTTTATAAGGTATGTCTCTGACATAAAAAATTCCATTCAATTCCCAGAATTATATCATTAGAAACAACATAACTCCCACTGTCTCCCTGTGTAAATGAAACGAAAAAGTTTTAATTATCGCGGAATTCATTAAAAATAATAGTAAAAATGTTATAAATTATGTGAATTAAATTTAATATGATAAGTCAATAATTATCCTGGATAAAGAATTACAATTTTATATAAGATATGTCTCTTTATAGATCAAAAAGAATTTTGAAAAAGGAATGTGGAAATACTTTTATTATATTTTTAAACAATATTATAATTGCGCTATAAAAACTATAGCATAAAAAGTTACAATTTTCAGGGTGAATATTTGTGGTCGAAGATCAACAAATGGAGAGATAATTGCACAAAGAAAAAGATATATTATAATATAGAAATTAGTGTATATAAAATTTTAGTAAACCAAATTCTTATCTCTACTAAATTTATTACTTTTAAAGAAATTCATTTGTAAATATTAACATTTTTAATAACTGTCAAATTGTAACCTACAATAAACACACGTATTAATTTTTTTTCAAATAAAAATATATAAATATTCCTTACATATATCGAGCCATCTATTTTGATTTCATCTATGAATCATGGTTCTCATATTTACTCATAAAATATGCAGAGTATTAATATACGCGTGACAAAAGAATCGCTCTGGCCGCTTTGTTTACACGAAATTACATAAAAATAAATTGTTATCGGTAATTTTGAACGCGGCGATTAATTATGGTGAAGTAGATGTCACTTTATCGTAAGCACTGATTCTCATAAAGAGATATTAATGATCACCATTCCAGTAAACGAGAAATTGTTAAAAATTACTGAACGATACAAATCGTTATTAAAACTGTTCGATGAATGTCATGTTCTTAAAATTTTCCACCACAAATCCAAACGTTTAAAACATTATAACGATTAGAAGTGACGTTATGTATGCGCCATCTATTGTTTAAGAGGACGTGAATTTTCTCGAATTTTGAAGTAATATCAGTACAGTAAACGAGAAACTGTTAACATTTGAATGTGCAAATCGTTATGAAAACTCGTTGAAAAATGATTTCTTTAAGTTTCCATAATTTATTTCTCAAACTTTGTAAATATTTACATCTACTGAAAAGTTTTAAAAATAAATTATTGAAAATTTATAAGAATGTGATGTTTATCAAATAGTTTTAATAACAATTTGTACATTTAATAATTTTTAATAATTTCTCGTTTATTGGAATATTTTATCTATTAAGATAAGATATTCCAGATCTATATCTTATGTACTCTTAATGGCAAGACGTTCCAGAATATTCCAAAACTATTTCTCAAAAATATTCCTATGTCTGCTACAGAAATATTTTTGGTACATTTCTGGAATATTAAAAAAACACAAATCACCCAAGAATATACCAAAAATATTCCTAGAGCTGGACATTAGAATATTTCCTTGGTATATTCAAAATATTTTCAAAACATACCAAAAATATTCTTTGCTGTTAGGGTATCTTATATAATATATATAATTATTTTTATATTATATATATTATATTATTCTCTTTTTATTATATCATTTTACATAGTATTTTACATACATATTTTACATACTATAATATTGAATTAAAATTTACATAAATAAGAAATTCATCTATTTTTCATTGATACTTGTATCTTGAAAACTGTATTCTTAAAAACTTTGGAAAACTTTATTTATAACTTTTACTTACTTTACAAACTCTTACACTTTATTTGGCACATGTGCAAATTTGTCCAGCTTTGAAAAATCACCTCTTAATTGACAGTGTTTATGATCAATAACAAGCGCTTTGTATATATACAAAGTGTTTCACTTCTATTCTTATAAGGATATAAAATATAGCTCCAAATTCACAACAGCCACAATTTTCCCACGTTCAATTAATCTTGTTGGTCATTCAACTTCGTTTTTAAGCTTAAATAAAGAAAAATATAAGTTAATGTAAAATAAAATTAGAGGTAAAAGTATTCTTAACTGGTGTTCCTTAGCAGAGAAATGTTTTAATGAAACTTACTAGAAGTGTTGTCGCGCAATTATAACTTCTGTCTGATATTTTAAGAATCCCAAATATTGTATTTAGTTCCCCTATTTTCACAGTATCTCCAACGTAAACTACCGAATTTATGGCAACATTGGTTTTCTTCACTTTTCTTGGCTTAGGATTCAAACAGTGAGCAACTGTTGAAACATGCCTTTTGCTAATTAAGGTCCCACCAACGAGAAGAGTTTTTTTTTAAAAAGTTTATTTAAAGATAAACAGAATAAGAAAACTGTTTTGACACATTTTCTCCTAAAGTTCTTTCTTGACTTTGTTACAATCAAAAGAGGGAAAAGAACAAATTTTTAATACATCTGATATGTACTAAAAAAAACTTGCTAAGCTCTAGAATATTATTAAAGATTATATACAAAATATGTACTTATTTAATAATCACAAATATTATAAGTACTAAATTTAAATAAATATGTCTGAAAGATTTTGTTCATCAAACCAAACTTTTCACTACAAGTTTGAATAGAGAAATTGACAATTAACAAATGTTTCATGTTAACATATTGATAACTGATAAGGAATTAAAAAATAAATAAGGGAACGCACAATTATTTTTGTCTTTTTAATGTTATTCTTATGTAGGTATTAGGTTATGAGATTAATATTAAATTTATTATACTTTTAATTAATTTAATTAATTAGCTAAGAATTTTAATTAATTTTGGAAACAGTTTCAGTTAATTAACATTAATTTTAATTTCTTATTCCATTATCTTGCTTTCAATTATCGATATTGTAGGTCGCGGTCAAAAAAAGGGAGGAAAAATAAAAGACACCATTCACAGCATACTTGAGTTTTATTGGACGTTTATCTTGATCTAAATGTCGCCTCGGATCATATTCGTTGGTCGTTCGCGTCATACACAGGGTAACTCTAAATAATCCAACCATGAAGTTCGATTAATTATGACTCGATCGTTGGCTCGAAATGTGTGATTCGAAATTCAAAATTAGCGCGCTTCGTGTGACCGTTTCGTTGAACAATGCGCAGCAACCATATGCGCATTTCTCTCTACGCTTATCTCGAATCAGTATACAAAAAATAATACGGTCATCATTCCGTCCGATTGCTTGCGCCATTTGAAATTCGCACTCATTTATATATATGGCACAGAATAAAGGCAGAAATCTTGGAGTCACACCATTTCGAGCTTTAATTTCTCATCTTTTTTTTTTTTTTGTATATTTTTCAATGCTTTTTTATTACTTTTTTTCCCTTTAAATCTTAAACTTTTTTTTTATTATCATCTAGGCGTATTCTACGTTTGCTACGTGTAATTTGCATTTAATTCATTTATGTTGAAATTTCGCACCACTGGGTGCTGCCATCTGTACTGTACATTTGCATTAAGGCACTGATGTTGAAAAATAAAGTATCGAATAACCCTTAGAGACTTTCAAAGAACTGAAACAGAAAAAAAAAATGAACGATGGTATTGAGAATTTGCCTCTCGCCGCGCTAATGAGCTCTTTAAAAAAAACGTACAACGCATGCGCGTTTTCTTTTGAAAAAAAGACAGACGAATGATGATACAGAGTTGATTGAATTAACAATTAAGAGGTAAAAGTGATATCCGGTCGTTTCCACGAATCCACGTTTCCCGTTCCATTTTTCTTGTACATTTATCCCGACGCCTCTTTCCGGATTATTTTTAAAAAAGTTCAATTTTATAGGTGGTTGTCGTATACTGCCAATAAATAATATTAATGTCAAAATTTCAACACATGAACTTTTACAGGACAATAATTCTTTCGTTATGAAAATGAATAATTGTATTTCGTACTGATATATCAAATCAGGTAAAGTACGCCCAAATGGAAGACAGTATTGAGACTGAAGTTATTAATAAAGAATAAAGCAATAGTCGACGTAATTAAAACGTCTGCTTTTGATATATTTTCCACAAAGGATCAGAAGAGTCAGAACACCCTCTGATAAAAGAGCAAGTTGAAATTGAAAAAGTAGAACTTCCATTTCCATTTGTTTATACACAACTGTCGTCAAAGAAAACCGCATAATATTTGGTATTACGATGAGAAAAAAATAGTAACACAGATTAATATATATCTGTTAACTTAGCGATACGATTATAAAATAAGAAATTTTCATATGTATTGTGTTGAAATTTGGCATGTATATAATAGGACAAATGAAACGTACTTTATTTACCTTAAAAATAAAATGTATTGGTAGACCTGCGGGCTACCAACATATTTCATTTTCATGGTGAAGTAAAATATCATAGTCAACTCGAACAAAAGTGGTTTTAGGTTGGTAACCCTTCGCCTTTGGCATTGGTTACCAACTTAAAACCACTTTTTTTACCAAGTTGAGTAATATACTATTTTTAATTCCATTTTCATGTTCTTCAACAAAATGCAAACAAAATATTGTTTTTTCTACACGTGACTTTCTATTTTTTATATAAAAATGTTTTATTCTTCATTTCCATCCAAATTTTAACACACCAAGAATATGTTCTACGGGCAAACTGCCTTTAAAGAATTTTTCATATACACAATAAATCCTTTCATTTAATTTTTTGCTTGAAAATCCGTTCGATCGAATAAATCATTTTCACTTAACATTCATATTTTGCGCGGATGCGTGCGCATTTTATTTAAAAACCGCAACTTCGTGTTAAGCTTTGCTCGTTAATATTCGATACATGTTAAATATAATTTTATAATTGTATCGTTTAGTTGACACAAATTATGACAAATTCCAGTACTATCTTTTCCTTTCAGCGTATGAATGCATGCATACTTATGAAGATCATGAGTGATTTCGAAAAAAGCAATTATAAATGCACGTGAAAATATTTCTTAGACTGTACAAATCTCGGGTTATTTCTTTTATCTTCGTGAATTTGCGACAAGCTCATAATCATCCAGAAAATAATGAAATGAAGGCGTTATCGGTACAAGTTATTAGTTCTTATATTTAATTTAAACAAGAAGCATTGGAAGTCGTGAATTCAAATTGTGTATTAATTTGATTTCAATTTTACAAAGCAATTCATGAAACTGATGAAAATAGTAATGTCAGCGACGAATGGCATAATGAATGTTAACTTATTAATAAACACCACTTCAATTTACATTCTGCTTCGACATAAATTCCGAAAGAGCTGATGGATATAAAATCCTTTATCTAACTCAATTTTGAAAATTCACACGCAGAAAAAGATATGAACAAAAATTACTATACTTTATAACAATTTTATTTATATAAAACAAATTTACACGGTAATTTAATAAATTAATATTTAGAATAGTGCAAGATTTGTTACACTTTTAAATGTACATTTTGTACAATAAAAAAAAATTTGTAGATTAAAAAAAAAGTAAAATTTTGATACATATGTAATAATAATGACGAATTTCTTTTTATGTCAATGTTGTTGTAAAGTGTAGTAATTTTTTTTTACTGAGTGCAATAAAAGCAGCGGTAGAAAGACGTGGTAAACAATGAAAGAAAATGAAAAAGACAAATATTCTGAAATATGAGACTTATGAACGAGGACGCCTCATAAAAGTTTTACACGTTTTAGGAAGCACAATAGAAATTTCATATTATATTTAATAAAACATTTATAGTAATGTTCACTTAATCTCTCGCCTTTTCTATTGTTACTTCAATCACCCGAATTAATGTAACATTCATGGAAAAGAAATCAGGAAAATGAATTTGGGATAATTATTTTCGGGATCAAATTTTTCCAGGAACTTAACGATTTCGGGATATTAAATACGGAAGAATGTATTTTAACCTGATAAAAGTAAACCATGAACAGTGTTTATTTTCAATATCGCATTTGAATCGTTGGCGATTAATTTAGATAATATTGAATTACATGACATCTGAACATAATCGATCGAATTTCTTCTCACCATTATCTAAGGTAAAGACCGGGCAAAAAAGGCTGTCGTTTCTCTGTCAAAAGTGTTGCCCCGACAATTAGTCCTTATCTGCATCGAACGATTCAAAGCAATCCGCGAGTTTATATATTTACAAATTTTAAAATTGCGATTAAAATATCGATCACTGTTACACGATTATGAATAAAAATAGCTGACAATTCAAATAAATAATATTCCGTGACGCTGTACATTTCGAATTTCCATGTCGACGTATATAATAATAATAAAAAGAAATAAAGCGATTCGCTCGATAGTAACAATTGAATCGACATAAAAACAGTTCATTGTTAAAAGCGCTTCCACTACATAGCCGCCTATTGGTCCTTTTTTGCCCGAATCCGTAAAAGTGACGCAAACGCCGATACGAAATTTCTACCTTGCTACGAAACTACTATGTTCTTCTTCTTTTTTTTTTCTCTCCGGTACGCGTAGGCCAGTTTTTATTGTTACTTTTTGCGCATCAATTAAGAACGAGAACAACAAAAAAAACAAAGATAGTAAAAGGCGAAGGGAATAAAGTAAAAGAGATGAAGAAAAAAAAAAAAACAAAAGAGGGCAATGCCGACGAAACAGAATACATTGAAAGAGTCGCGCGCAATTCAACTAAAATGCGCACGCGCGCCACGAAAGTGGTGTCGCCATCTGCGCTATTAACATGATCATGCACGCGAATCGGCAGTTGAACGGAACAAAGTCAATGAAACTGTAAAGGTACGTTAAATTAAACCGTGGAGGGGGTAGTGAGTAAAGGGAGATAAGATTAAATTGGATAATGTAAAAAGGGATCGTACAAAGGTAAGTTCAGTTGCCGTGAAATGTACAAACAGCGCCACCTGCGAACAGAGAATTGGAGGGGGCGAAGCGACGCGAGCGCCGCCGCGATTATAAAAATCGTTCCCTAATATACAACTCGCTTACTTTCTCACCCTTGCTTTCGCTCTCTCTCTCTCGCTCTCGCTCTCTCTCACACTCTCGCACTCATTCGCATACTCTCTCTTTCTTTCTCTCTCTCTTTCTCGGCTTGGTTGCTTTTGGATTCTCTGGTTTATTTACACTTATTACAAAAAGAAACAGCGCCACGACACGCGCGAGTGTTCACTCGCCGCCCGTTACGGTAACCTCGCGCCATGCGCCCTCTGGCGATTGATTTACCAGGGCAGCCGACGACGAATCCGGCTCGAGAATGTCCGAGGCGGAGGGGCTGAGTGGGGGACTTGGCGTTTGTGGCGCTGCCTCCTCCGATTGGTTGGCTTCGGCTTCCGTTTCCCCGTCGGCCAATGACGTCTCCGATTGTTCCAAACTCGGCGCCTTCGATATTACCGAGTCTTGCCCGCGCAGTGATACGGAGCTACCTTTGTTGCTGTCATTTTCGCCTGAAAGATTACAATTTCATTTAACTTTTATACTTGACTCGCGCTGATTATTATTATTATTAAATAAATGCTGAATTTTAGGATCTTTTCGATAGTTGAAAATGTATCAAAATCATATTTATGAATGCATGTTCGTTGTGATAACAACGAATCCTTCATTGAAATATATATTAATGTTTCTTCAAGATTAAACTAACGTATTCCACATTGAAATTGCATTCATAAAATTGCCAATAGTTACTATAATTATTGTCATTAATGAACGAGATTTAAATACTGCAACAATTGTACTAATCTTATGGGAATAATGAGATATTACATCTATATAAGTTTTTTGTTTTCCCTTGTGGAGAAGAATGTTGGAAAATGCTAAAAAATGTTGAAAAACTGCTAAAGTTGAGACTTTTCAACATTTTTCAACATATTTTAGCAAATTATTTCCACCAGGGTTGCACAAAATTTAACTGTATATGTATGTACATTTTTGTTGCTTTTTATTTTTTATAAGAACAATATAAAAAGAGGTATGATGTAAGAAGCAACGGGGTGCATGAAAACTGTTAAACAATATTTCTATTACCCAAAATAACTCATGTTATTGTTCGCTGCAATACGCAAAAGCTAGCAAAAGTTAATTAAAAATATAAAAGAAAATACTTTGATGGTAATATTTAAAGAAGCAGAATTAACAAAACAAATCACTCTTTACTATACATATTTATGCAATGAAAATTAAATAAATAAAACAACACAAATATCTACCAGCTCTTATGAATTATATCATTGTCCTGAACTTACATTATAAAATCGACGAAGTGTAATAAAATTGACGGTACGTTTTCGAGAAATGGATTTGGATATTGCTTTTGCAATTGACTAGTACTTTTGCGTTTGCTAAATGTATACAAAACATTATTTATATTGTGCACAATCAATGCCACGCATCTAAACAATTATCTCTCAGTCATAATAACATATCTAAAGTTGACGCTCGAACAATGTATCAGAAGGCAAACAATAAAGCATCTAAAAATGCTTGTGCACTTAATTAATGATATAACATACAGTAGCATCTGGTTAATTATGTTCGCAGCGTACTATTATACTGGGAGTTCAGTTATTTTTGTTACGATAATTAAACAATCTGCATTATTGAATTACGTACGTATTTTCATTATAGACTTATTTGCACGAACAATAATTTATAGACCAATAATTGCTTGTACAATTGCAGCAAAAATAATAGTATATTACTCAATTTGGTAGAAAAAGTGGTTTTAAGTTGGTAACCTTGGCCAAAGGCGAAGGGTTACCAACCTGAAACCACTTTTTTTCGAGTTGAGTACGATATTTTACTCGCTGTGAAAATGAAATATGTTGGTAACCCTGCGAGCTACCAATACATTTTATTTCTAAGGGGAGTAAAATCATGTATTATATTTATTAACGAATTATGGTTACGTTATAATAAATAGCCTGTCCATAAATTGTTGCATTACAACATTTGCATTATCAGATACTTCATTATTAGCTTAAGATGTTTAGGCACATAATTATACCTAAGGGATTAGCTTATACAAGTATACGTCGATAACTATATTGCATCTTCTTTTTTTATACGTTCGATTTTGAGGCAGAAAATTGATTGGCTCACGCGAAAATGCTATATATAAAACATTGACGTGAACGATTGGGTTGGTAAATTGCATCCTGGTGGATCTGTTAATTATATATCGGTCGCTTCGTTGTCTTCGCAAGTCAAGTAAATATGTGCTTACCACAAGGCCGAAGAACGAGGTAATTCAACAAATCCGACAAAGAAATTATTCCGATGACTTTTTCAGCGGCATCTATAACGACTAGCCTGTGTACCTGCGTGAAAAATATCATGTTTTTATTTATTTATTTATTTTGAACTTCCTCAATTAATAAAAATTATGTGTAATCAATAAATAGTTTATGGTTTGCTTGTTTTTCCCCCCTTTGACTATACCCTTTAAAGATTTCATTGGTTTTTGATGAATTTCTGATTCATCGAAGAATTTTAAATTGAAGAATTTAAAAAAAAAAAGATGCTTTGAGTTTTGAAATTAATGTTCTCAGTGTCTTGAATCATAAAGGCGATTAGACAAAAGTATTATATTGAAATAATTTTTAAATGTTAACAGTTTATTTGTGTAAAAATGTTTTCTTGTTCATTAAGTAATGAAATGTTTAATATACTGTAATATATCATAATTGAAGTTACCTCAGCTTTGACAATTTTTTCCATAATAGAAAACAAACTCTCATCCAGCTTACAGCTTTGAACTCCTTCGAACCATTCGTTTCTGTGTTCATTTGCCTCTCGCAAAGAAACATCTAAATTATTGTACGTTTTTTCTGCTGCTAGATTCTGTAATGAATACAATAAAAGTTTAGTTTACAGTATCGATATTCAAATTAAGATAGTTATTTTCATTAGTTCTTTTCTTTTAATATATTCAGTGTATGTCAAATGAATGTTCAGAAATATTGATCGTTAAAGTTTAACGAGGTCAAATTTTAACAACATTATTCATCGTTTTATTATTTTTTTATAAGTAGTTAACAGTCTTTTATGTTATCTGTTCCTTTAATGTGAAAAATTGTTAAGCGCAAATGCAAAAGCAATGTATTTGTCCTTGTTCTAAAAGTTTTGCAACTTATGATCAGTTACCTTTAACTGGCCTTTCCTCCGATAATAACAATAAAACTAATTAAAAGTATCAAAACTTTTTACCATTTATAGCAGTTATTGGAAATTATTGATTATCGAAAAATTGTTAACAATATTAATTTTGTTTAATAAATTTGTGTTGAATTTTTTTATGATAAATGCACGAGGAAGATTATATTTATTAGACTGACTATTAATTGCACATAAGGAAAGATTTAGTGCAGCCACGTTGAAAAAAGTTTAGTTGGTTTTTCAGACAATTGTAATATAGCTTAGTCAATGTATCTAATAAAAAGACTTATGTTAATTTTTTCTGTCTAGAACACTCAACTGAACTATACAATGTTTGAATTGAAAAATGTAGCATTAGTCAAAAATACTTTTACATCGATTTTAAAGCCGTAATAAGAATATTTTTAAAATGCAGCTACATTAAAGTTTAGGTTCAAAATACCAATATAATTATTTAATTATTAAACACAAATCTATTATACGTTTTTTATTTAGTTCCTAATACACTCGACGCTCCCAGTTTCAGCGAGCTCGAGACCGGAAGTGCTCCCAGTTTCAGCGGGGCGCAATTGCGCACGTGTTTAGCGCATGTATATTTTCATTGGTTATTTCTATTCGGTTGTTTCCGT